>JAJGRW010002211.1:0-60332 GCA_025461045.1 Carex parvula | reverse complement strand
CTAACCAAACGAATGAATCTACAGGGCGGACCGACTTTGAGTTTTAGTGAAATTTATCGGTTCCGATCGACTTTGCCCCCCTGGATTTTTTTTTACCCTCCTCTGGACGTTTAATTTATAATTCGAGTTAAATTTAGTGTTAAAATTGAAATAATTTGTTGAATTTTGATTGGTAATTAGAATTATAAGTCAGAGCATCAAAAATTACAAGTCAAAGCATTGGAAAATACAAGTTAAAACATTGTTTTTTGTCGAGTACCTAATTGGTTAATGGTTTAAATCCGATTTGATGTTTTTTTGCCCCCCTGACGAAAATTCTGAATCCGCCCTTATGAATCTATATGGTCATAATTTCCCTACATCAAATTTGCAACTATATACGTGATTCTTGCATTATCATGCATTTACAGTAAAAAGAAATTGTAGCAAATAATTTGAGGCAAAATATCTTTATAGTAAAGCTATTTTTGACATGATTATGAAAAAAATCCAAATGATATCAGAGGGTATGTATGAAATATTGTCCGATCTGCCGGTGAGATTCATTCCGATTGTAACTGGAGAGTCTGTTTTTATCTTTAACTGGAGAGAAAAAGAACCACCTAGATTCTTCATTCTTGGCACCGTTGTCCCCACCTTTCGCTCTATCTCTCGATCCTACGGACAGCTCACAGCGACACCTCTTTTATCTCCATACTCCAACAATCTCCAGTAGAAGTAAAATTTGATAGACGGGAAAAGAGTATCTCACTCTTCTGATCAGCGAGAGAGAGAGAGATGGCGGGGAACGATTGGGTGAACAGCTACCTGGAGGCGATATTGGATGTAGGCAAAGAAGGCGGGATTGATGCGAGGGAGAAAAAGAAAGAGAAAGCTTCACTACTACTCAGAGAGCGAGGCAGGTTCAGCCCCGCTAGATATTTCGTTGAAGAGGTTATATCTGGGTTTGATGAGACTGATCTCTACAAGACATGGCTTCGCGTATGTTTTCTTGCTGTGATTTTCCTAAGAATTGACTGGATTTTAAGTTAAAATCTGTTTGAGCTTTGGTTTTATTTTTTAACTAGGTCAAATTTTTGGACGTTTATTTTGTAAAAAAACAGAATTTTCCTGCAAAAAATTTGGCTACTGCAATTTCTAATGTCAGATTTCGTGTTTCATAAACTCAATCGTGAATAATATATTTAGTTTTATTGATTTGCATGGTAGTCTGTACAAATAGTTGAATATGTGGACGTCACTGATCGAAAGCTTATTTCCATTTATTGGGACAAAGTTTCACTGTATTACAAAAAAAAATATAAAAATCTTAAAAGCAATTTGAGAAAAGGCTATTTAAATTTGTACAGTCAATTTTATTTAAAAAAAAATTTTGTATAGTCGCTATTACTGGTCTTGCAGAACATTAGTTATTATATCTTTTGGAATTTATTTTCCAGTTACAATGCGTGGTTTAGGCAGTGTTCATTATCTATCTATCTATCGTTTTAGTTATTTAGTAATATTTGTGTTTTCCTTGAAGCTGCTCTTTCTCTTCTCTTTTGAACACAGATGGTCATTTTGGAATTGTTCTTAATTTTTTTTTATACTCTTTAGTAAATGTGCCTATGATTGTTGAAAGCTGTTGAAGTATTGGTCAATTGTTATAGGCTGCGGCAATGCGAAGCCCACAAGAAAGAAACACAAGGCTCGAGAATATGTGCTGGAGAATTTGGAATCTGGCTCGGAAAAAGAAAGAGGTAATATTCTTTTAATTATTTTGGTTTTCAACCAATTATGCACTTAAATAAACAATATAACCATCAAACTTAAAATTGGTACAAGTGCTTTCTGTTGTTGCCTATGCCAAGATTAAATGACCGTTTTCCCCTATTTGAATTGCATGTCGTAAAATATACAATATAACTTCCAGACATTCCTCAGTATATACCTATTACAACAACAATAATAATTGGCCACTTGCCTGTAGGCATTTAGTTTAGTAGACTATCTTCTACTCTGTCTTTTGTAATAACCTGAAGAACTAAGAAATTATGAGAAATCACACAGATAGAAGGGGAGGAGCTGCTACAGCATTCAAAGCGGCGCATGGAAATCGAGAGGGGTCGGCGAGAAGCTACCGCTGATATGTCAGAAGATTTATCAGAGGGAGAGAAAGGGGAGGCAGCCGGTGCTGACCTTTTGACACATGGCGACGGCAGTTCACGAGCTGGCAGAATGGCGCGTATCAGCTCAATTGATGCTATAGATGCCTGGGCTAACCAGCATAAGGATAAAAAACTATACATCGTTCTAATAAGGTATGAGTCGATAACAATTTCTAGGGCAAAGTTAATGATTTTTAACACAGTAGGGAAACTTAAGAAAGAAAAAGAAATAGAAACGGAGACCAAAGCCTAGAAAAGGAAATAATGGATTGGTAGCCTGGTAGCTTACCTGCTAATATTGTTCCATGAATAAAATGTCTAATGATAGATATTGTTATGGACAGCATTCATGGTTTGATACGAGGAGAAAACATGGAGCTCGGTCGTGATTCTGACACTGGTGGCCAGGTAACTTCTTAAAGATAACATTAAATGACATACATTTTATCATTTTAAGTATAATATTAAAGAAGTCAGATAACACCATGATTGTTTCACAAACTCCATTTTCTCCCCATTTATATTACCAGGTCAAATATGCGGTGGAGCTCGCAAGGGCTCTAGGTGCGACACCAGGCGTGTACCGGGTTGATCTGCTTACCCGCCAGATCTCTGCTCCAGATGTTGATTGGAGCTATGGTGAACCAACTGAGATGCTGACTCAGGGGGATGATGCCATGAATGAGACAGGAGAAAGCGCAGGTGCATACATCATACGTATACCCTTTGGACCTAGAGATAAATACATACCCAAAGAGCGTCTCTGGCCGCACATCCAAGAGTTCGTTGACGGGGCACTAAACCACATAATGCAGGTAATAATATTTTATTCCTTTTTGGTATCTCTCTTTTGGTGGGATTAGGGGAAGTGTGTGAGTAATGCATATCTAAAAAACTCCTGAGCACCATGATGCAGTTATGTGTACCTTTTGCCCAAGTTATTAATTTGGTTTGTAGGCTTCCCAAACTGCATCAATGTTTATAACATAGTTTAGTTAATATCCCAAATGGCCCCTTATCTTCGCACCTTTACAATGTATTTAGTTGGACCATCACCAATTGATGCAAATGGGACTCTACAGGGTGGCTAGGGCTAGGTCATTGCAAGACATGGGTAGGGAATGATAGCAAAAAGAGAAGAAGATAATGAAAAAACTACCTAAAATCAATTCGGAAATAGACAAACAAATTATATTAGATAATTTTTCAAAAAGAACTTTACCAATTATACCCCTAATCTATTACCTCATAAAAAAGATATTTCTAAAACAATCTTAGTTCACATGTATTTTTTTAATCATATGAAAGCTGATCAGAATCCAGCCATACTTGGACTCAAAATGCAGCCTATTAATTAACAACTAAGCCTAGATTAGATTTGGACTCGGACACCAAATTTTGATTCATCACCATTCAAAGTTTCTGAATTGCAATGACATTGCCAATTTTCTCAAATGTTGGAATCAGTTTGCGAAATGTAAATTTAACTATCATTTACCTTAAAAAATTACAGATGTCTAGGGTTTTGGGAGAACAGATCGGTGATGGTGGGCCTGTCTGGCCAGTAGTTATACATGGCCACTATGCTGATGCTGGCGACTCAGCTGCTCTTCTCTCAGGTGCATTGAATGTACCTATGGTATTCACCGGCCACTCACTTGGACGAGACAAGCTCGAACAGCTTCTAAGACAAGGAAGGCAATCGAGGGAAGAGATTAATTCTATGTACAAAATTATGCGAAGAATTGAAGCTGAGGAGTTGGCTCTGGATGCATCCGAAATAATTGTCACATCAACGAAGCAAGAGGTTGAGGAGCAGTGGAACTTGTATGATGGTTTTGATGTAGTTCTGGCTAAGAAATTGAGGGCCAGGATTAAGCGCGGTGTTAGCTGCTATGGCCGATACATGCCTCGCATGGTGGTAAGTACTACTGGTTGACCATATAGTTTGCCCCTTTTTTTGTTTCTTCTGTACTTATTGTGTTGTTATACTAATTTGATTAAGATGAGGAACCTTGCAATTCTGGGTTGAGTAAGTGTGGAGTTCTATAAAATAGAGGCTCAGTTGCCTATGGACCCACACCATGTTAATCATTGTTCTTATCTGTGGCAGCCTATCTTACCCAGATGTAGCAAAACAGCTAACACACCCTTATCAGATGCTTATCTAATATGGATACATCTACGATACTTGTATGATAAATACCTGACATGCGGCCTGGCATATTAAACCATTAATATATAACTTAGTATTGTTACGGTCCAAGATACAGTCAATGTGTATTTTACCCCCAGAGTACCACAAAGAACAAGTCTTAAGCAATCCCCACTACAAGAGAGACCAGGAGATCCATTCCAAGCAGAGCCATTCTTTTCTTTCATAGAGGTAAGAAGTGGTCCGGAGAAAAAGCATTCATTGTGGGACTAAAGAGCCACGGGTCATGATCGTATCTATTTCCAAATACAGCAGTTTTATGTATTGCCCCTGGAACTTTCTTAAAACCTAGTTAAATACTATTTTTCCCTTATAAGTTTTATCAGGTCGCTGAATGTTTCTTCCTTCCCCAGTTGCTCCTGATCAACATGTCTAATTGGAAAAATTTTATACATTTTTAAAATTCTGCTTAGGTGCTTTCTTAGTTTCTAATACTAATATTTTAAATGTAACAAGCCCACATATTCATATTTTCTTAAAAAGCGAATATTTCATTTTTGTAAGAAAGTAATAAAATAATCTGATCATTAAATGTCACAAATCTAATTTTTTTGAAAAAATGCATATTTCCAGGTATCAAATCAGATATGCTACTTGTATCCTGTATACATGCAACATAGGTAGCGGTACTGGAACAATACTTAATATAGTTGATGCTGCAAAAATGACACTGCTTGTTCTATTCATTGTCAGTCCTTAGTATGGCCCACCTTGTTCTTGATCACGCTTTTGTGTTTCAAATCGGAAATAGATTGCCATTGCTAGCATACTTGCTTTTTCATAATGGACATGTCCACTGCTCTTTTCTTTGTATTCTTAATATATCTTAACTTCCTTGACTTGAAGGTAATTCCTCCTGGAATGGAGTTTAAGCACATAGACATTCATGATACCGATGTAGATGGTGAATTGGACGTTCATGATGATGGTTCAGGTTCTCCAAACCCACCAGCTATTTGGAGCGAGGTGCTAACCTTTATATTAATGCCATTCGTTTTCCTCGGCACATGTCTGAATGTGGTGTTTGCTTTACTAAGTTTTCAGCTCGGATAACAACAACTAATACTTATTATTGGCAGATAATGCGGTTTTTCACAAATCCCCGCAAGCCAATGATCCTGGCATTAGCTCGGCCAGATCCCAAAAAGAACATCACGACACTTGTCAAAGCATTTGGTGAATGCCGTCCTTTGAGGGAACTTGCCAATCTTGTATGCTATTTGTCCCTTCATTTTTCATTTCTAGGGCAATTATATTGAATATACTGTCTTGCACAAGTTGCTTTGTTTTATTTGGTACTTTATTTCTGTCTTTTTTTGTTTCTTTTTTGTTGGTTTTTGGGGGAAAGGAGGGTGAGGGTCCAAAGCAACAAAAAGAAGATAAATTTAAAAAGCCAGCATGTGTGCTGGTGGTCTGTAACTTGTGTCTTAGTGCGGAGCAAATAGTGCTTCAGCGCCCTAATGCAATACCATCAGGTCTCTTGATGTTATTGATAAATAGGTACCCTTTTTTGTTTATTTTATGATAAAATTTTGTTTATTTCTTTTGAATATACAGACACTGATAATGGGAAACCGTGACGACATAGATGAAATGTCAACTACAAGTTCAGTTTATTTGACTTCTGTTCTTAAATTAATTGATAAGTATGATCTGTATGGCCTAGTGGCTTATCCAAAGCATCACAAACAATCTGATGTTCCCGATATCTATCGCTTGGCTGCCAAGACAAAGGTGATTTTCTTATATTCCTTGAATTTTAAATATTTTGCTTCTAGTCAGGTTATTATTTATACAAATCAAAATAGAGAATCACTACTCAGATCTCTTTTCTAATGCAAAAATGATTCCTTTTTAAACTTCAGGGTGTTTTCATCAATCCGGCTTACATTGAACCATTTGGTCTAACCTTGATAGAGGTTCTCATTTTTTTTTTTCTTTCTTTTTTCTCTAATAATACATATAGAGTTATGTTGCAGCTTTTGAAATCCTATATCTTTGTTTGAGTAGGCTTCAGCATATGGTTTGCCTATTGTCGCAACAAAAAATGGCGGTCCTGTTGATATTCACAAGGTTTGTTTATTATCCTGTGATTTGTTAATGTTAGAAAGGAATAAACTTTTAATATCGCGCCCCAGGTTTATGTTTATACCAAACTCGGCAATGCATAAACAAACGAAAGTCTGCCATAAAACTACTAATGAACCTGAAATAATACAAACTAGCAAAACTCTTTTCTAAAGTACAAAATGTAAAACTAGTGTTAAGAGTAGTCCTAGTTATGCATGCTTCTTATTTTGGTGAGTGTGCTTCTATTATGTCCAATAGTACATATTTGTGCAGCTTTTTTTAGTACAAATTTAATGTCTGTGTTTTTTGTTTGTATATATTGATATGCATACTTCCCAATACAAATTTAAAAAAATTGTTGAATTTGTTGCTTGAAAACGGGATAAATTTAAACCTTGATGATAAACTGTTATTATTTCTATTGAACTATAAAGATTTTTTTTTATTATTAAAATAAATCATCTTTTGTGTCATATCATGCAAGTACCTAATTTACAGTTACAAATTCAACTTGTATTTTTTGGGCTAATGGGCCTTACAAAGGACTCACATAGTATTGAATGAAAAATTGTAAATAGTATCTGTATCTGAAATTTATATATTGGGTATCTAAATTTCAATAGGTGTTGGAATACAGATTATATCTGAATCCATATCCGTTCTCCTTCCAAATGTCTATTATCATGCCTATATATTTATACGCTTGCAAATATCCATATCTAATGCAAATGGGTGTTGATTAACAGAGCCCAGTTGTTTATCTGTCCCTTTGGTTTTGATTTTCTCCAATATTCGATATGCTCCAATATTTTGTTGTCGCGATATAAATACTAATAATCATCTTGGCTTCTGTTGTTAGTCAACCTTCTAAATTTCAAGGTTGTTAGTCAACCTTGTATATAACACCAAAAGAACAACTCTGATATTAGCCTAACGCTCGTGAAGTTCATACCTTTTAATTATAATATATTCAGACAATTCTAAAGGATTGCAAAGCAACAAACGAAGGACACTACCTCAGAAGTTACAATTAACAACTGAAAAGTGGAGATATGATTTCTGAATTAGACCTCCTTGACATAATCTTAATGTATTTTCTTAGAGGATATTCCAAATATTCGCCATTGAGTTCAGACAGTTAGAGACACTTTAAAGCTGAAAGCAATTGCTTTGGAAATAACAAATGCAAATTGCAACTAAACATAAGAAAATAATAGATAAAGCAAAGATTCCAAATATTCGCCATTTGAGTTCAAACAGTTAGAGATACTTTAAAGCTGAGAGCAATTGCTTTGGAAATAACAAATGCAAATTGCAACCAAACATAAGAAAATACATGATAAAGCAAAGATGCCAATACGATATATACATTATTTTTCTACTTACCTCTTTTAATAAATTTTCAATGTGGAGTTTCCCTAACAGTGGTGTAATTTTTACTTGTACAGTCAGAAGGTTATGTGCTTGTGCATTTGTACCTGATTATTTTATCATTGCAGGTACTTGACAATGGTATACTAGTTGATCCACATGACCAGAATGGCATTTCTGATGCACTTTATAAGCTCGTGTCAGACAAGCAGCTCTGGGCCCGATGTCGTCAGAATGGGTTAAAAAATATCCATAGGTTCTCCTGGCCGGAACACTGTAAAAACTATCTGTCCAAGATAATCACATTAAAGCCGAGGCATCCCATGTGGAAAAAATCAGAAGACAGTGCTAATGACTCCGACTTGGATTCTCCTAGTGACTCCTTGAAGGATATCAAGGACATCTCACTAAATTTGAAGCTTTCTCTGGATGGTGATGAAAATGCAAATAGTGGAAGGACCAAACTGGAAAATGTCGTAAAGAAGCTCTCGGATGTGGCTGCCTCTAGCAGTCATCTAGAATCTCATAGTAGCAATGCTGGAGGCAGTAGTAAATTACCAATTCTTCGAAGGAGGAAGCATATTATTGTAATTGCCATAGACTCAGCAAAGGAGGAGGATCTGGTCGAAATAATTCGAAATATTTTCGAGGCATCACAGCTCGAAAGACAAAATCAATCAGTTGGGTTTGTCCTCTCTACCTCAATGACCATGTCAGAGGTGCACTCATTACTAATATCTGGCGGGTTGCTGAGCACGGACTTTGATGCATTCATTTGCACCAGTGGTAGTGACTTATATTATCCTAGTAATGCCGATGATATCCTGAGCCCACAAGAGTTGCCTTTTGCACTGGACTTGGATTACCACTCACAGATTGAGTATAGGTGGGGTGGAGAGGGTTTGAGGAAAACCCTAATTCGGTGGTCTGCCATGGAGACAGATAAAAAAGGTGATAAGGAGGAGCAGGCTCTGGTAATGGATGAAGATAGGTCGTCATCATATTGTTTTGCATTTAAAGTGACAAATTCTCAAGTGGTAAGGTTTTTTTATTAGTCCTGGCCATACAGTAATACTGTTTTGTTTTATTTTTCTTCTTTTTAATCATATATAGATATATCTTGGTGCTTATTGGTGCATGTTCATACCGGGTGGGGGGTGTTTGAGATGGGATCCTTGTTTCTTACTGTAGTTTTGGTATTATTTACTTCCCAGAGAATAGGAATGAACAAATGAAAAGGAAATTATTAACCTGGTACATTAACCCTAATTTTAGATGCACGTGTTCCCAGTATGAAGCATAATCAATGGAAAATATAGATGACATTGTGCAATGCTGACCCCAGAACTGACCTGAATCATCCTCATGGTACAATCATGAGTTGGTTGGAAGTAGTTGACAGTTCTCTAGTAACTCCTTTTTCCCTCCTGAATATCTGGTAGGTGCCACCTGTGAATGAGCTTCGTAAGTCAATGAGGATTCAGGCACTAAGATGCCATGTTTTATACAGCCATGATGGCACCAAGCTTCATGTTATTCCTGTTCTTGCATCAAGATCTCAGGCTTTAAGGTATCTCTCTCTCTCTCTCTTTTCCTTTCCTTTTTATGTGTAGTTTGTGGTGCACTTAGTTGAGGCACAATTGCACGAAGTGTGGATTGATTGGTGTAAAACTGGGTTTCGGGAGGCTTAATTGCATACCTCAATGAAGTTTAATTGTATTTAGATTCAGCCTTAATAATATCTTTCTGGGGGTTTAATTAAGGTAAATTTGGAAAACAGTCAAGTATGGTGTGTTCTCATTTAAGTGTGGTAGCACCAGTTAGTTCTGCTTGAAAATTTGTATCACTTGCCTCTCCCTAAACATATGTTCAACTTTATATTAGGTACCTGTATATTAGATGGGGTGTAGAGCTATCCAAAATGGTGGTACTTGTGGGAGAGAGTGGTGACTCAGACTATGACGGATTACTCGGGGGCGTTCACAAAACAGTTATTTTGAAGGGTTCTTTCAACAAACCGCCAAGTAACCTCCAGAAGTCAAGAAGTTACCCCTTAGATGATGTGGTGGCTTCAGACAGCCCCAATATTGTCCAATCCGAAGGTTGTGGTACAAGTGATATAAAATCAGCACTACAGAAGTTTGGGATTTAATGGACTGAATTGCATGTGAAGTATTTTTCTTGTGAATTCCGTATTTGGTCGCATTTAAATCCCTGAAGTTTCAATCTTCATGATTCCAGGAAGAATGAAAATTGAGGGTTAATGGTCCTTTATATACATATATATGACAATATATGCACGTTGAATTTCTATGCTTGGTGAAGGGAACCTTTTGAGTGTACATAAGTGCCTTGCTTATAGACCTTTTTATTTAAGGTTGAGGCTGGGATATAGAAAACCGGTGTGGGGGGTATAAAGTCCATGTTTAAAGTGGTCAATAAAACTTGGGATTTCTTGCTCGCTAATAAATTATGAACAAACTTAAATTCAATGTATTTTGTTTCTCGTTTTAAATGTTCTAAGAATCATGTCATTTGTAAGGGCTTTCCTTAAACCTTTAACTTTGCTGTTCAAGTCTGTCGCTCTTATGTATCTTTTGCCCCTGTTGAGTCTTAAAATATGAGACCTCATTGTTATAGCCATTTGAGTCTACCAATTGCATTTCACCCAACACGACACAATCACACAACGCTGCATGACACGCCATTTTTAAAAAGTTACGGGCGCTATATAAAATGCATTTTCATATATAGCACAAAGAAAACTCGGCCCAGCACTTTCGACGTATTTTGTAAGTGCCGCAGGTTAGAATCACACATGCCATGTTGCTTTCTCTCTACACATTGCACACCACCCTCAGGACGGTCTATGGCATGCTACACAGCCCGCAAATCGTATCAAGGGCGAAGTTCCTAACCTAAGGTAGTCAGATGGAGAGAGCAGCTTGGGTCCGATGCCCATCGGACCCAAAGTGGGTTCGATGGGCTTGATGTCCGTCCGATCTGCTTTAAGAGTCACGCCAGAACTTTCGCGTCTGCTTTAATATCGTGCGCACGAATCTTAAAGCAGGTCGGACGGTCATCGAGCCCATCGAACCCACTTTGGGTCCGATGGGCATCGGACCCAAGCTACTCTCTCAGATGGAACCGTGTCTAGTGCGTGTCAATATTTTGACTGTGTCCTCACTCCTAGTAATGTGTTGAGTGTCTAGCAAGTATTTGTCTATACCGTCAAGGGCGGAACTAGAAAATAGAGATTGGGGGGCTGAAGAATCAAATATAGTGTAATTTCATTTTATAAAGGGGGCTAAAAGATATTAATGCATATAAAAGTTACAAAATTTAATGGACCAAACTACAAGTTTTCAAACTATAGGGGGTGCTTAGCACCCTTTCCCCACCACTATGTTCCGCCCCTGCATACCGTAGTCATAAGAATGTATGTAACTATTAGATCAAGAATTAGTACTCAATTTTAATTTTAATTGTGAGTTTTATTGAAATATAACTTCCAAGTAAATTAGATATAATTTATTTTCCCTATAAGCTGGTTATATAAATTGTGGCTGCTTAACATTCTTTCATTGTCTATTATTGAGGGTTCAAATGTCTTCTCATGCGTTCTTTTTTTTGAACGTTTATAACTTCAAATTTACAACTCAAATATTAAAATAAAATTCTTAATTTGATCTATATCATTTTCCCCATGCACTATAAAAAAAATACGACATTTCAACTTTGTTTTGATCGGCATCAAGTGCTTATAAAGATACGTTGATATAGATAAATTATGGACATTGATTTTTCAACTTATTGATTCATATAAAAAAAACTGAAATTAATAAAAAATTTATATTTATATAGAGAAAACAATATAGATCACATTTAACAGTTTTATCTTGACATATAAGTTTAAAAAAATTATTAGAAAATTAAAAAATAAAGACATAAAAAATAGAGTCATTTGAACCCTCCTCCTATACTTATATCCATATTCAATTTAATAACATAATTTCATATTTAATGACACACAGGAATTAAAAGACTTGTTCTCCACTTGCTACAATAAATCTTCATGACATAGACCC
Organism: Carex parvula; assembly: GCA_025461045.1. Classification (NCBI taxonomy): domain Eukaryota; kingdom Viridiplantae; phylum Streptophyta; class Magnoliopsida; order Poales; family Cyperaceae; genus Carex; species Carex parvula. The sequence continues at coordinate 48,441 of JAJGRW010002211.1, read as the reverse complement.
AATCTGTTGTAGTACAAAACAAGGAATTAGATTCGGAAATATCATTCAACAAAGTATGCAGGATGACAAATACCGCTGAGTCCGGATCCTATGAGCTAACTCAAATAAAATGTATGGGACTTTTTTAAAATTCGTTCTAAAGCAGATTGGACGGTCCGGATCTAAACTCATAATTTGAGTTACCTTAGCCAGGTGATATGAATTTCAAATACTGCTTCATAATTTTATATATAGTAGTTCGCACGAAAAGTTAAAATTTGTTTTCTGATTATTGGATGTTTTGCTTTTAGGAATGTACATTTAAAAAAAAAAAAAGAGACATGAATTGTCCGTTTCTTTGCATACGAGACTGTAAATTACAAGATCCTATTTAATCATCAGTAGGGTTCAAATGCCTCCACTTTTTGTGCCTTCACTACGTCTCCATTTTTAAAACTTTAATAAATCAAAATTTATAACTTAAAAGTCAAAATAAAACCGTTGAATATGATCTACATCATTTTATCTATGCAAGTGTAAAAAATTATGATATTTCAGTTTTGTTTTGGTTGTCATCAAGAGCTTGTAAAAAACATACTAATGTGGATAATTTTTAAACGTTGATTTTTCAACTTATTGATTCACATAAAAACTAAACTAAAATGTCATAATTTTTTACACATGCATAGATAAAATGATGTAGATCGTATCCAACGGTTTTATTTTGACTTTTAAGTTTTAAATTTTCAGTTATTAAAGTTTTAAAAAATGGAGGCATAGTGGAGACATAAAAAATAAAGACATTTGAACCCTCCTCTTTAATCATATGTTTCTTCTAGTTTTATTCTGGCAACCAAAATTAAACTCAAAATAGAAAATCGTGGTCGTAGCACTCAACATGTACACCTGCTTCCTTAACAGAACAGTCAACAGATAACTTCAATTGTACCAGAAACCGGTACAGGAGTCGGGTGCTAACTTTTCCAGTCTCAGCCACACCCAGTTTAATTGCATCCATGACCTGTACATGTACATTTTTATTCTAAGCACTCGCAAATTTATGTAATGTATCATATCTAGTTGCTTCTTAGCTTTAGACACCGCATGATTTGCGATAGTCTTGCATTCGTCAATTTTTTGGAACAGCTAGCATATATTAACTTTTAAATACCCGTTGTCATCATACTGTTTTTATTTTATGGCATTGCTCTATTCTTTATCTATGTCATTAATTAGTTTCTTATTGGGAAATAATTTTACTCCATCATTTACGTGTTTATCTTTGCATTTGAACAAATGAGGAGGGTTCAAATGCATCATTAGTTTTGTGCTCCAATATGCTCCACATCTTTTATCTCCATTTTCAAAGTCCGAACAGTCGATCTGAACCGCTCAACATGATCTTCATAATAAAATATGCTTGGATACCAAATTTTATATTTTTTAGAATTTTTTTACTATTTTTTTAGATAGGTACAATATCACTTTATCGGATGGTCCAGAATCTCCTTAAAAAGTGATTTTGTACCTATCTAAAAAAATAGTAAAAAGTTTCTAGAAAATATAAAATTTGGTCTCCAAACATATTTTATTATTAAGATCATGTTGAATAGTTCGGATCAACTATTCAGACTTTGAAAATAGAGATAAAGAATGTGGAGCATATTGAAGCACAAAACTAATGATGCATTTGAACCCTCCTCTTGAACAAATAGACGTATACTTAACATATTCGGAAATAGACATAAAATAGACACATAAAAATAAGAACTGCTTTTAGTATTTTTTTTTTTAATTTCGTACTTCTTTTTTCCATTTATACGGCACAAACAACACAGACAAGACAGAACCAGAAAATTGACATATTAATTAGGAGATTGAATATATTAGCTAGTGTTCTGCATTTTTACTTTATGAGAAATGCTAATAGTATAATTTTTTTTTTACAAAAATTAAAATTTTAAAAAGACAAAACTAATTATAATGAATTTATATATATATATATATATAGAGAGAGAGAGAGAGAGAGAGGTTGGCTAATATCAAAACGTTTGTTCCAGAGCCGTGGTGCAACCAATTAGTTTTCCGATTTTCAAAGTTCAAACGGTCGATCCAATCCGTTAGATGTGATCTCTATATTAAAATGTGCTTGGAGACCAAATTTTACATTTTTTTGAATTTTTTTTAACTATTTATTAAGCCAGTTTTAAAATCACTAATTTTAATAAACAAGGAAAAATTTCTGGATCATTGAAAACAATGATTTTAAACTGACTTAATAAATAGTAAAAAAATTCAAAAAAATGTAAAATTTGGTCTACAAGCACATTTTAATATAGATTGAATGTTGAACGGTTTTGATCGACTGTTTGGACTTTGAAAATGTAAAAACCGAAGCGTTTGTTCCACGACCTAGGAACAAATGTTTTGATATTAGCCGCTCACTATATATATATATATATAGAGAGAGAGAGAGAGAGAGTAAGGCTACGGTGCTTTGCAAAGTAAACCACCCCGTTTACTTCGGGCTACTTTTTGGATTTTGAAAATCCAAACAACCGATCCGAACCGTTCAACATGTTCTAAACATTGAAATGTGCTTGGAGACCAAATTTTACATTTTTTGGAATTTTTTTACTATTTATTAAGCCACTTTGAAAGTTTCTGATCCGACGGCAAACAGTAAAAAACAGTAAAATTTTCTGGACCACCGGATCAGAAACTTTCAAAGTGGCTTAATAAATAGTAAAAAAAATTCCAAAAAATGTAAAATTTGGTCTCCAAGCACATTTCAATGTTTAGAACATGTTGAACGGTTCGGATCGGTTGTTTGGATTTTCAAAATAAAAAAAGTAGCCCGAAGTAAACGGGGTGGTTTACTTTGCAAAGCACCTTAGCCTTATGATATGTCTATATTTCATCTATTATTTCGTCCTATTTCTAGACCAGACCCTATGTTTTTGACCACTAAATTGCATAGTTTATATTGAAAATCAATTAGAATATGGTACTGCTGCAGTTTGTGGTTGATTTGCAGGAAATAGGCGAAAAACAGGCAAAACAAGCAAGTTCTGACTTCCCCCACGCGACCCGCGTCAGATTCCACGCGGGTCGCATCAGACCCTGAAATTTCAGCACCGAACTTAAAACAGTCATAACTTTTGACTCGTAACTCCGTTTTGAGCGTATGACCACTTTTCGGAAAGCTCGACGCGACCCGCATGAGTTGGCACGCGACCCGCATCGAGTTAATTGCGCCAGGACCCGATTTAAGCCCGTTAAGATGCCTATATAAGGCCTGCGCGAATTGAGAAAAGGGGAGCCCCGATATCTTCCCGAAAAGGGGGTCTGATCGCGAGGAAGGGTGCTTGGCGCCTGAGGAGAAGCGATCTGGAGCCACGACTTGGAGAAGAAGATTGCAGAAGCCTCGATCCTCTTCCCTCCTCTTTCTCTCACCATGATTTGCTTTCTTCCTCTCTCTCTTGTTTTGATTTTATTGATGTCTGAGTAGATACTGTAGTTTCGAGGGTTTGGATTTGTAGTCTGACACTTTACTTGATGATGCATATGGATTGATTCTTATTGTTATTTCGTGTTTCTTTGATTCTAGTATTATTTGAGATTGCTTGATCTGAATTGTTTGATTCTTGATTGCTTACTGTTGAATGCCTTTGGCATTTCTTCTTGTACCAAAGGCTTGATATTTCTTGCAAATTAGGTTAAGTACCTGAGGTAGGTCTGAGAACCGAAAGGTGAGGTCAATGAGTAGCCGAAAGGTGAAAGTTTCTATTCAGCTTGTAGATCAATGAGTAGCCGAAATGTGAAAGTTTCTACTTCAGCTTGTAGATACCTTTAGTAAACAGAATTGAGAACTTAGGTTTAGATCAAACAGCTTGATTAGACCTGAGAAGGTGAAATTGCAATTCCAAACCAGGTCTGCTAAGCCAACACACGAAAGTTGAGGTTCAGTGACACTAGGTACGGTCAGTTTAGCCTTACACGACTTAAACAACAAGTTTCTGACATGTGCAGACTCAGCTCAAGGGCCATACGGGTCGCGTGACATATCACGCGGGTCGCATCACGAGGGTCGCAAGCCACAGCTTGCGGGTCGCGTGCCAGGTCCAGGGCGCTTAAGGCCAAGCGGGTCGCATGACAGGTCTTGAGCAGCAAAGTTGAAGATGAAATCTGAAACCCTTGAAACACACATTTTTACCATAGTACAAAACACAAACATTTAGTCGATTCATTACTTGTCTATACATTAGTTTACTTGTTCATATATTCTTTTGTTTCATTCTTTTACTTGTTCATACATCTTAGGAAATAGACAAACCCCAAACATTCAAACTTCTAGTACCTAGCTAGGAATAGTTAAAGTTCAGAAAATAAACCGTCTCTGAGGATCGACACCCGTTCTAACTACACGACAGGGTTGTGCACTTGCAACCTTCGTCAAAGAGTTGAATAGGGTTTAAACTCCACAGCTTAGGCTGTGGTGAAGCTCTGTACCTCTCATTTGGGAGCGAACACCTTACTCTATATATATATATATATATATATATATATATATATATATGAGGAGGGTTCAAATGCACCATAATTTTTGTGCTCCAATATGCTCCACATCCTTTATCTCTATTTTCAAAGTCCGAACAGTCGATCCGAACCGTTCAACATGATCTTCATAATAAAATATGTTTGGAGACCAAATTTTATATTTTTTAGAATTTTTTTACTATTTTTTTTAGATAGGTACAATATCACTTTATCGGATGGTCCAGAATCTCCTTAAAAAAGTGATTTTGTACCTATCTAAAAAAATAGTAAAAAAATTCTAAAAAATATAAAATCACCATAATTTTTGTGCTCCAATATGCTCCACATCCTTTATCTTTATTTTCAAAGTCCGAACAGTCGATCCAAACCGTTCAACATGATCTTCATAATAAAATATGTTTGGAGACCAAATTTTATATTTTTTAAAAATTTTTTACTATTTTTTTTAGATAGGTACAATATCACTTTATCGGTTGGTCCAAAATCTTCTTAAAAAAGTGATTTTGTACCTATCTAAAAAAATAGTAAAAAATTCAAAAAAATATAAAATTTGGTATCCAACCATATTTTATTATGAAGATCATGTTGAGCGGTTCAAATTGACTGTTCGGACTTTAAAAATGGAGATAAAGGATGTGGAGCATATTGGAGCACCAAAATAATAGTGCATTTGAACCCTCCTCTATATATATATATATATCAAAATGTTTGCACCAAGGCCCTCGTGCAACCAAGTCGTTTTCTGATTTTCAAAGTCCAAACAGTCGATCCAAACCGTTAGATGTTCAATCTATATAAAATTTGCTTGGAGACCAAATTTTATATTTTTTGGGATTTTTTTTTTCTATTTATTAAGCCACTTTGAAAATTGCTGATCCGGGTGAACAGTAAAAACAGTACAACCAAATTTTGGACCACGTGATCAGCAAATTTCAAAGTGGCTTAATAAATAGTAAACAATTCCAAAAATGTAAAATTTGATCTCCAAGCAGATTTTAATATAGAATGAACATCTAACGGTTTGGATCGACTGTTTGGACTTTGAAAATCCAAAAACGACCTAGTTGCACGAGGACTTTGGTACAAACGTTTTGATATTAGCCACTCTCTCTATATATTATATGTGTGTGTGCGCGCTTATATATACATACGTATGTGCATACATATATATAAGTATACATATTTGATTCCGTCCTTAATCACTAGGGGGACAGAGCCAAACTTTTGAAATATAGAGATCAAACATATATGAGAGAATAATCATATAAAATTTTCATACTGAGAATAAAAATCAATTTACGGTATTCATGACATTTTAGTCGAAATTATACAAAAAATATACATAATTAAAAAAAATAAAAATAATTAAATCAATTGACCCATTCATTTCATTGTTTGTCAATCCGCCCCACGCCCCAGTTAACTACTGACCTATCGGTTGGCATGAATTTCCCAATATGCTAAGTGCTAGAAGACAAGTTTGTTACTGTCCGCATATAATCGGCCATATATAGGAGACTTCAAATTTCAAACATTGAAATCCAGCATTTATATTTAGTTTGCTTCAATTTGGCATAATATATGATTTGGACAACTTCAAGTCGTGGTTTATTTTAATTTGACAGAAGTACGAGACCTATTTCAAGGTGCTGGATCTTAAGATTAGGTGGAGATACTTTGAAATTTCCGACATTTAATTTTTGACTATTTATAAGTGTAGCTAGGAATTTGGATCACTTTAGTATAAATTGGTAATCTTCCGTACACTGCGTAGAAACCGCATTTTAAAATATTAGCTAGAATCCGAGTTGTGCAATGTGATTTGGGAGATCAACTCTCGAATAGTTTGATATGGAATATCATTTGACAAATGCTAATTGTAGATTATGGTTTCTTTATATGTAATATTTGTACATTTTAAGTTTGTTAACATTAAAATCATACGTTTGCAAAAATTTTATAAGATGCAATTTTTGAAAATCTGATAAAAATGGGTGTGAGCTATAATGTTTTGTGAATATCGTTTATCTTGCTTTTGGATTTTTAAATTTTGGCTTATGTAATTCGAACGAGCTATCAATATTATATAAACGCGAAATATATTTAAACCCAAGGCTTATTAATTTTATATTTTATTTATTTATCTATATGATAAAGTCATCACTACTAAATTTTCTAGAATAGTTTAAAATAACTGGATTCACCTCTGCATAAAAGGAGTAAAACAAAATTCAGAAAATGCAAAACTTAAATTTAAGCATATTTTGATGTTGATATCATATGATTGCTTATTTAAATCTCAAAAGTCAAATCTCAGGATGACGCAAACAACATAAGACTTAGCCCATCAATATCAAAATGCAAACTAATTAAATATTTCGTTTTACTTTAATATTTGAGTGAGGTTAAAAAGCGCACATTGATTCGTACTATAACTTCATATTTTTATTTTTAAAATCTAAACAGTGGATTCAAATTGCTTAACATAATTTATAAAATATGTACTCAGATATTAAATTTTACATTTTTAGATAGATAAATAATCACTTGATTAAAGACTCCGGACCATAAAAAAGTAATATTTTTTGTACCGTAGTCTCACTCAAAATATTTTTATATTAATATCTAGTGTGCTTGGTTTGATTTTGGAATGAGTTTTTTTTTTTATCAAAATAGTATATATATATATGACAGTGCTACGGTGCTACGCGTATATAAGGCCCCTCCGTGCTATGACTCACTTTTTGAGTTTTCAAAATCCTAACGGTCGATCCGAACCGTTCAACATGATCTCCATATAAATATATACTTGCAAACCAAATTTTACATTTTTTAGAATTTTTTCACTATTTATTAAGCCACTTTGAAAATCGCTGATCCAATGGTTCAGAAAGTTTACTGTTGTGTACAGATCAGCGATTTTCAAAGTGGCTTAATAAATAGTAAAAAAATTCTAAAAAATGTAAAATTTGGTTTGCAAGTACATATTCATATGGAGATCATGTTGAATGGTTCAGATCGACCGTTAGGATTTTGGAAACTCAAAAAGTGAGCCGTAGCACGGAGGGACCCTTATATACGCGTAGCATATTAGCAAAATCATATATATATATATATATATATATATAGAGAGAGTGGCTAATATCAAAACGTTTGTTTCTAGCCCCCGGTGCAACCAAGTTGTTTTCGGATTTTCAAAGTCCAAATGGTCGATCCGAACCGTTCAACATGTTCTCTATATTGAAATGTGCTTGGAGACTAAATTTTACATTTTTTGGAATTTTTTTACTATTTATTAAGCCACTTTGAAAATTGCTGATCACATGGTCCAGAATTTAGTTGTACTGTTTTTACTGTTCACCCGGATCAGCAATTTTCAAAGTGGCTTAATAAATAGTACAAAAATTCAAAAAAATGTAAAATTTAGTCTCCATGCACATTTCAATATAGAGAACATGTTGAACGGTTCGGATTGACCGTTTGGACTTTGAAAATCCGAAAACAAGTTGGTTGCACCGGAGGCTAGGAACAAACGTTTTGATATTAGCCACTCTCTCTCTCTCTCTCTCTCTCTCTATATATATATATATATATATATATATATATATATATAGAGAGAGAGAGAGAAAATTGCTAATATGTTATGCATAGCATAGAGGGCCTCCGTGCTACGGCTCAATATTTGAGTTATCAAAATCCTAACGGTCGATCCGAACCATTCAACATGATCTCCATATATTTACTTGCAAACCAAATTTTACATTTTTTAGATTTTTTTACTATTTTTTTAGATAGGTAGAAAATCACTTGATCTGAAATTCTGTACCATTCAGATCAAGTGTTTTTCTACCTATTTACAAAAATAGTAAAAAAATTCTAAAAAATGTAAAATTTGATTTGCAAGTACATATTCGTATGGAGATCATGTTGAACGGTTCGGATCGACCGTTAGAATTTTGAAAACTCAAATATTGAGCCGTAGCATGGAGTCCCTCTATGCTATGCACCACCGTAGCCAACTCCTATATATATATATATATATATTTATAAGTAGGGTTAAAATGTCCCATTGATTTTGTGCCCCATCATGTTCCAATATCGTTATCTCTATTTTTAAAGTTTAAATAGTCAATTTGAACCGCTCAATATGATCTTCATATTAAAATGTGCTTGGATACAAAATTTTATGTTTTTTAAATTTTTTTTGCTATTTTTTAAGATAAGTACAAAATCACTGTTTTTAGTAGATTTTGAACCTTTCAAAAATATTGATTTTGTACCTCTCTAAAAGTTATAAATTTGTTATCCAAACACATTTTAATATGAAGATCATGTTGAACAGTTCGGATCGATTATTTAGACTTTGAAAATAATGATAATGATGTTGGAGCATGATGGGGCACAAAACCAATAAGACATTTTAACCTTACTCTATATTATATATATATATATATATATATATATATATATATATATATATATATGTATGAGGAGGGTTCCAATGCCTCATGCCTTTCATGCCTCATCATACCTCATGTTCTATATCTTCGTTTTCAAAATCTAAGTTGTCGATACGAACCGTTCACCATGTTATCCATACTAAAATATGGTTTGGGATGAAATTTTATAATTTTTGGAAATTTTTTGCTATTTTTTAAGATGGTAGAAAATCACTGTTTTTTAAACGGTCCAAAAACAGTGATTTTGTACCCATCTTAAAAAATAGTAAAAAATTTCCAAAAAATATAAAATTTCATCCCCAAGCATATTTTAGTATGGGTATCATGTTGAACGGTCGGATCGACAATTTGAACTTTGAAAACAAAGATATAACGTATGAGGTAGATGAGGTATGAAAATATGAGGCATTGGAACCCTCCTCATATATGTATATATATATATAGAGAGAGAGAGAGAGAGAGAGAGATAGACTATGGTGAGTTGTGAAGTAAAACAACGTTTTACTTCACGCCATATTTTCATTTTAAAAATTCAAACAACCGATCCGAACCGCTCAACATGTTCTCTATATTGAAATGTGCTTGGAGACTAAATTGTATATTTTTTTGGAATTTTTTTACTATTTATTAAGCCACTTTGAAATCACTGATCCACTGTGAACAGTAAAAAACAGTAAAAATTTCTGGACTACCGGATTAGCGATTTTCAAAGTGGCTTAATAAATAGTAAACAAATTCCAAAAAATGAAAAATTTAGTCTCCAAGTACATTTCAATATAGAGAACATGTTGAGTGGTTCGGATCGGTTGTTTGAATTTTTAAATAAAAATATAAGCGTGAAGTAAAAATGACTTCTTACTTCACAACTCACCATAGCCCAGCGCTCTCTCTCTCTCTCTCTCTCTCTCTCTCTATAAATATATATCTCTGTGTGTGTGTATAGTCCGGCTAATGTCATAACGTTATAATTTCAACTTAAGTTATAACGAATCAGTTTTTTCGATTTGAAAGTCCGAACAGTCGATCCGAACCGTTCAACATGATCTCCGTATTAAAATGTGATTGGAGAACAAATTTTATATTTGTTTAAATTTTTTTACTATTTTTTTAGATGGATACAAAATCACTGTTTTCAGATAATTCTAGACCATCCAAAAAAATGATTTTGTACCTATCCAAAAAAGTGATTTTGGTCTCCAAGCACATTTTAATATGGAGATCATGTTGAGCGGTTCAGATTGACTATTTGGACTTTGAAATTGCAAAAGATGACTTGTTATAACTTAGACTGAAATTATAACGTTATGACATTAGCCGTATTTATATATATAGATAGAAGTTAGCTAAGATCAAAGTGGTAGTTCTTGAGTTTTGATGCTACCAATTTGTTTTTGCAGTTTCAAAGTTCAAATAGTCGATCTAAAGTATTCAACGTGTTCTCTATATTAAAATGTACTTTGAGATCAAATTTTACAAAACAACGATTTTTAAAAATCCATAAATAATAGAAAAAAAATTTCAAAAAATATTAAATTTGGTCTCCAAGCACATTTTAATATGGAGAACATCTTGAACATTTCAGATCGACTATTTGAACTTTAAAAATTACAAAAACAAATTGGTAGTATCAAGACTCAGAAACTACCACTTTGATCTTAGCCAACCTCTCTATATATATAACCGTACACTCACTTATTTTTCGAGAGAGTAAGTTCAATTGGCAATTTACAAATCAATAAAATGCCACACTGTATGTTGTAGCCTTACTAACCAAAGAAAGTTTCAATATATATAAAAAAAGACCCGTGCATAGATCAACTATCTTAAGCACAAAACCTTTGACTTGGCTTGGGAGTTGGGAATGTATGCAAAATTGAATGCACGCATTTAAGCGGGTAGATGGAACCTCTTTTTTCTTTTTCCTTGCATCCACCGTTTCGTATTTAAATTAAAAATAATATATATTTTTGTAACGTGCATTCAAAAATGTTGTTTTCACGAGAGTTTTTATAATTTAAAGTGTTGTGTTCAGATTTTTGTATTTTTTTAGAATGTGTAGGTATTATTTCTGGATGTATGTATTCATGTTTTAGGTATAATTTTACTATATTTTAAGAATCAGTATATTGTTGAAAAACTTTTTGAAAAAAAATTGATTATAAAGAAAAGATATTCTTGGAACCAGGTCAATTCTACAAAATATAAGGTCATTAATTGGCAGATGGGGAGGATGGTTAGTAGCTCACTTAAATGACCTAAAATAGACCAAACAAGAACTACTTTCCAATTGCACGCTTCTTTGTTCTTCTAAATCATTCCCCTATGTGTCTTTCCGTGAATTGTAAGGTCGTTTTAACTTTTAACACAAAAGAAAGGAAAAAGGTACTTGCACGATTTTACAACAGGGAGAAAGCTAGACAATGCATGTCGTCATGAAAAATTCAAATGTCGCTACTAAAGAATTATATTGACAATTATTACTATTTGATATGCTAAAAAATTTAATAATATTATTTCTTAGTATAAAATATGAATAGATTTGTTCGAATAATATAATAGAATTTAAGTTTATTGTATTTTAATTTATTACTCATTGATTATATTATATTTGAACTTGCATGTTAGTTAATTTAATTTAATCGTAAGTAGGCATATTTCTTTTTTGTGTAACAATCTAATGCGAAAATGCGATTCTTATGATTTGCATTATTTATGCATGGAGATTGCATTTGTTCGAGGACTAGATGCATGACTTTAGTGCACATGTTATTTTTGTTAGATTTATTATATAGCAAACTTTTTTATATGCATTCAATAAATATTTTATGTAAAATTATAAATATATTTTTTGTTACATAAATATTATATATATTAAATTTGGATCTATTAAAAAAAGTCATTTAATCTTTCATAAAGAAATTTAGCTTTTAAAGTTTAAATTTCAATGGCTTTTGATGTGGCCAATCAACATACAAATTGACTCAAACTTGGTTCACACCTTATCTAGATAGGATGCGGAACACATCTACAATTTTAACTTTTTAACGTATTAAATAGATGTATCATAAAAGTTAGTTACATACATGTATGCCACAATTATTCTTTTATTTATATTTTTTTCATCATGATATAGAAAATTGTCATTATTATTTTTTGCTTAACAAAAAAAATAATTTCTCTATCCACTAATTAGTTAGTATTCATAAGACATTATTATAAGAAATTAACATATACAAGTTCCAAATGACAACTGGAAAGATCACATGACAAAATCACAGAAGATCCGTCTTTCCAACAGAACACCACCCATTTGTCATTTCTACCACTCCTCTCTCGCTCTCACGCATATTTTCGTACAAAATGTCACTCTCACTCGCTCGTCACACACTTTCTCTCTCTGCTGCCTCCTCACAGCATTTAATACACCCTTCCCCATAGACCATAGTACATCTCGCCCCAACAATCAAGGATAAAGAGGCGACAGGCGAGGGATAAACAAAAAAGGAAAAGAAAAAAAGAGAAGGGAGATGGAAACAGACGCGAGAGGCGATGAGGCACAGCCTGAACTTGCTCTGGGGAAAGAGAAAGAGAGGGGGAAGAAGCGAAAGGCGAAGAAAGAGCAGAAATCGAAGAAGTGTAGATTGCTAAGGTACGATGAGCTGCCAGATTACATGAAGGACAATGAGTTCATATTGAAGCATTACAGGTGTGAGTGGCCTATTACCAAAGCTTTCTTCAGCCTCTTCTCTTGGCACAATGAGACCCTTAATATCTGGACGTAAGTGCAATTGTTGTATTCTTATTTTTTTACTTTAGTCCCTGAAATTGACGATATTTAGCAATTTGGTCTCTTAGTAGCCCAATCAATGGTTTTCCTGTTGGAACAATTACAGCTCAGTGTTTGGAAATATGAGCACCTTCCACTATTTAACACATTTAAATACTCTTGTACTTGTTATAAGTAATACTACATTATTTATCATTATGTTTTTGTTATCATTGTTGTGGCTGTTGTTATGGATGTATGTAGTTATTCTCTGTTTATGTTTATTTTGGTGGCTATAATATCATTTATGTGCTTTGGGTAATTTGGTACCCACCTGGTAATTAATTGTAGTGTGCCACCTACATTTAGTTTTGGGTTGACAAGTTACAGTACCAGCAACCTGATAGAGTTGAATTTTTTAATCTATTTCGGTCAAATAAGCTTAGCTGCCTGAATTCTCTTTGTTTCTACCACTTACCTGGATCTTTATTCTGGAGTTTCGTGATTTTTTCCGAGTACAATTTTATGACAATAAATGGTCACAAGCAGGCAAATTCATTTGTATTGTTTGTGAATTATGGTCTCATAAACACTTATTCTTGGTTTGATTTATATGTATAGACATCTTCTGGGGTTCTTACTGTTCTTCTGCTTGGCTGTGTTGCATTTGAGCTACTATATCCCTCAAGTTGCTGATTTTCTCGGGCATATCTCTGGGTAAGAAATTTTCCCTGTAAATTGACATATTTTTAGAAAGAAATTATAATAACTCTTCAAATAATTGTATGGACAATTTTAAACCCTCAATTTTGTTATTGAGCACCAAGAAATTCAATAAAATAAGCAAAAACAATGAAAATGTCCCATTAGTAGAGGATAGATTTTTTCTTTGGTTTGACTGGTTGTAAACTTGTAATGATGTAATCAGTGCTAGTTAAAAAAATCCAACTTACATTTTATATACAACAACTTAACTTTGCTCTCGTCATTTAAAATTTTACATATTGTTTTTTAGGTCTATTGCCACAAGTGCAATGGAAAATGTCTCCGCCAATTTCGGGAGTTTCTTTGTTGTAAGTTCTGCATCTTTCTTACTTTCAGAAAAAAATAAAGAAAAAGGAAAGAAAAAGAAAGAAAGAAGTGTATCTTTCCAATTGAAATCTTCTGATTTAGATAGAATTTTTCTGAGAAGTTCATTTGAGTAAGTTCTCTAGTATGGAACTTGCAGTATTTTGTATGAGATTAGGTATGTTAGGTAGAACCACTAAATTAGAAGTATTTTAAGCTTCCGAGGTTTTGGTTGATAAGTTTTGAGGTAGGAAGTCCTTCCTCTTTTACATACTCTATTTACATCAAAAGATGGGGCATTTTTGGTACAATAATCCTACACTAAAATTCCATATGCGTCACTGTGAATCAATTTCAATGTTTTATCCTGAGCATAGTAATAGTTAAGTACACTGCTCTTTCAGAACAGTTGATGTAACTATATTAATTAAGGGCAGCAGACAGATAGGTGTCTCCCATCGATATAAAAGCTTGAAAAGACTTAGTATTATGTTTTGAACTGCTGCATTTAAATAACAGATTAATTTGGGTGGTTGAGCTTTATCCATCAACATCTCCAACTTCTGGGCCCTACAAAATGCACTAGCACTAAGAATTTTATTAAGACCTTACCAATACCAATAGGTACTGTTCCTATTAAGAATGCCAAGGCCTATAAGAGACTATGAAAAAGAATAGGTGTTCTGAGAAAAACTACCATGTATCTCTGGAAATGTTTTCTTTTTCTTCAGAAGAATAAATTTGAAACTAAATAAAAAAATCCAACTATGTTCAGGGTGCAGCCTATTTTGTCAAACTTGACACACCCATCGGCGCACATATCACTGCCACAGCAGATCCGAGCACACCACGGTGGCCGTTCTTCGTCTTCCTAGCAGGGGCCATGTTCTGCCTTTTGTGTAGCAGCTTCTGCCACCTCCTCTGCTGCCACTCGCACCGCCTCAACCTCTTTCTCATTCGGCTTGACTTTGTTGGCATAGCTGTCATGATAGTCACCTCATTCTTCCCTCCTATATACTATATCTTCCAATGTGACCCCCAATGGCAAATTGTTTATTTAACGGCCATCTCAGCTTTTGGGCTCGTGACAATTTACACTCTCCTTGACCCCCGTCTGTCCAATGCAAGGTATATTTTGGGTCTAATCAGGTTTATGTCAAATCACTGTGCCAATAAAATCAGTTTTGTTAATTGTAGTCATATACTTTTATTTACTTCTTTTTTTCTTTTCTTACCGGAGTCTGGCTAACTGGCTTTGGGTTGTTTCAAGTGTTGGGTTTTGATTCAAATCAGTTACCAGAGGCTGATTTGTTGCCAGTTGGACGTAAATGTGCTTCAAAACAAGCCCTAATGTCCTGACAAATAATTCTTTTTGGATATCAGGTTTCGCAGTTACCGAGCACTATTGTTTGTCGGTATGGGCCTCTCTGGGATTGTACCTGCTGTACATGCCACAATTGTCAACTGGAGTGTGCCACAGCGTAACGTAACCCTAGCATATGAGGCAGCCATGGCATTGTCGTACCTGACGGGTACTGTCTTCTACGTGACCAGGGTTCCAGAAAGGTGGAAGCCTGGATCATTTGATTTAGCTGGGCATAGTCATCAGATTTTTCACATTTTTGTGATTTTTGGTGCCGTTGCCCACTATGTGGCAGCCGTGATCTTTATTGGGGTTCGGGATAAATTGGGATGCAATGTACATTAGTTTTTTATATTTAATTAATCCATCAAATATCTTTAAAGAAATTGTGGATTTATGTTTGAGATTATTTTATTGTTTTATTTATATAGGGTTGAGCTTTGCTTATTTGTATTTTTTATTTTTTTATGTTGGTCTTTTCTTTTGTGTGATTAATATTTCTCATGTAACTACAGAAGGAAAAGAGTTAAAAAGAAAAAAGTTTCAGCCTATATGTAGTATGTTATCAATTGTCGTGTTTACTTTGCGGAGAGGGGCGGATCTATAGTTATTAATAGGTGGCTAAGCTACTCCTATAATTTTAAAATTTTAGTTATTTTTGTTGAATTTATTTTTGTAGAACTTTTATATAGTTTTGTCTTCTTCATAAAATATCACATGTCTATTTGTAGCTAGTAGTTAGAGCTAAGTTTGTATATTGAGTGAGTCTATGGTACTATGTATATCACTGGTTGGTTCGTAATACAAATTAATATTTTCGTTTTTAAAATTATAATGGTCGATTCGAACCGTTCAACATGATCTCCATATGAATATGTATTTGCAGACTAAATTTTATATTTTTTTAGAATTTTTTTATTATTTTTTAAAATAAGTAGAAAATCCCTTGATCTGAAAATTCTGGACCATTCCAAAACAGTGATTTTCTATCCATCTTAAAAAATAGTAAAAGAATTCTAAAAAATATAAAATTCGGTCTGCAAATATATATTCATATTAAAATCATGTTGAACGTTTCGGATCGACCGTTAAAATTTGAAAACGAAAATATTAATTCGTATTACGGACCAAATCATGCTATGCATATGCATAGTACCATAGACTCACTCTTGTATATTAGTCCGAATCATCCGAGAAAGAACTTAATGAATAGAAAGGACATATTGTTGTGTGCAAATCGCAAACACCTTCACGAGCTCATTTGTTATTATACCCTCTGAAGTTTGAATACTATCTATCAGAAGTTCAGAACATAAATAGAGTTGGTTATTATACACTGTATTATCTCGCTTTGTGCTAAATCCAAAACATAAACAGAGTTGAGAAGCAATTAAAATTTCAGGCCCGGCCCATTAGTATCTTGCTTTGGACTAAGTCAGACCCATAATCGGCCTGCTAATACATCCTCTCTCTCGGTTCACTCGCGCGCCAAGCAATACACCTGAAGTCTAAACTGAGAGCGTCGGTCGGAATCGAGGTTCGAACCCCGAACTATGCCAGAGCTACCGGAGGTCGAGGCGGCGCGGCGCGCGCTGCAAGCTATCTGCGTCGGGAGGAGGATTAAGAGATGCGCTGTGGCGCGCGACTCTGTGGTCATTTCTGGTGTATCCCCTTTGCGCCTCGAGTCGGCTCTTTCAGGAAGGTCTATTTTGGAAGCCAGACGCAAGGGAAAAAATCTCTGGTTGCGTCTCGATGAACCTCCATTCCCCACTTTTCAATTTGGTTAGTTCTTCGAATTAAACTTTGTTTGTTCAATGCTTTATGAGTTGGAGCAATTTCTATGAGCCGTAGAGTTTGATTCTCTGATGTTCGAAGAATTTCTTTTATGTCATTTAAGTAGATGGGCTAGCCATTTCTTATCAAATATTAATTGTCGGTACCCATCAACCCTTGTTTGGGACCTTTCTGGGGCAGAGGAGAATTTATTATCAGTGAGTGAATCAATGTATTTGGGAAGATTTTTGGACAATATCAATTGAATATATATAAATAGTAAAAAGTTCCAAAAAATGTAAAATTTAGTCTCCAAGAACATTTCAATATTTAGAACATGTTGAACTGTTCGGATCGGTTGTTTGGATTTTCAAAATGAAAATGTGAGCGTGAAGTAAAAATGACCTCTTACTTCACAACTCACCATAGCCCAGCTCTCTCTCTCTCTCTCTCTCTATATATATATATATAGAATATGGCTAATATGCTACGCGTATATAAGGGCCCCTCCGTGCTACGGCTCACTTTTTGAGTTTTCAAAATACTAACGGTCGATCCGAACCGTTCAACATGATCTCCATATGAATATGTACTTGCAAATCAAATTTTATATTTTTTAGAATTTTTTTACTATTTATTAAGCCACTTTGAAAATCGCTGATTCAATGGTCCAGAAAAGTTTACTGTTGTGTACAAATTAGTGTTTTTTCAAAGTGACTTAATAAATAGTAAAAAAATTCTAAAAAATGTAAAATTTGGTTTGCAAGTACATATTCATATGGAGATCGTGTTGAACGGTTCGGATCGACCGTTAGGATTTTGAAAACTCAAAAAGTGAGCCGTAGCACGGAGGGCCCTTATATACGCGTAGCACCGTAGCACTGTCCTATATATATATATATATATATTTGTAAGGATAGTTTGCAAAAGTCACTGGAGTCACTTTTCCCCATAATTTATGATCAGTGAAGGAAGAGTAGTCTTATTCTTATTAATTTCTTCCTCTCAAATTTTAAAATTACAGGAATACATTATATGGGGGTATTAAACATAAAACCTTAGAAATCTAAATCAAGCATCATATTGGAATCATGCTATATTGAATGAAAAATATTGATCAAAATCAAATATCTATGTTCCTTACAATTTTCTACAAACAACCCGCTCATTGTAATGCTTCAGGAATGGCTGGCGCTATTTACATAAAGGGTGTTCCTGTGACAAATTACAAAAGGTGTCTTTTCCACTTTATTTTGTTCTTTGTTTTTTTTCTCTTTCTAGATTCTACAGAAGTTTAGACATGAAAGGGTTTGATAATTATTCTTTAATTAGGTCTGCTGTGCAACCGACAGACGAGTGGCCATCCAAATATTCTAAATTATTTGTTGAAGTGAGTTTTATTTAAGATGCTTTATGATCCTTCTGCAACCATCTACCTTGGTTTGTTCTCATCTCCAAATAGTGATCTGTTTTCTTTTTTCATTACTGATTTTTTAATTCTTTTTTTCTAGTTAGATGATGGTATAGAATTCTCCTTCACTGACAAGAGACGTTTTGCAAGAATTCGCTTGCTTGATGATGTAATTTATCCTCTTGCTTTTATTTTTGCTGCAAATTGTTTGATGATTTTTCATTACCTCATATTCCTTCTCTTTTTTATGGCATATTACAAGCAGCCAGAATCTATGCCTCCTATATCTGAATTAGGCCCTGATGCATTATTTGAGCCTATGCAATTGAACAACTTCATCGATTCCCTTAGTCAGAAAAAGACAGGCATAAAAGCTCTCTTACTTGATCAGGTTGGTAGCAGCTAAAAACTTATTTATCCCTATTGCTTTAATAACTTCATCATCATTCAATTCACCTATGTAATATGCATTTTTGACTATTACAGTGTTTTATATCCGGTATTGGTAACTGGATTGCTGATGAGGTGCTTTATCAGGTTAGGCTCTCTACCTTCTCGCTATGTACTTCGCAAACTAGTTATTATGTTCTAGTCCTATTTGATTTAAATATTCTTTAGGCGAGAATTCATCCCCTGCAAACTGTGGCTAATTTGTCAAAGGAGAGCTGTAAATTACTACATCAGTCTATCAATGAGGTCTCTCTTTGTATACCTGTATCTTTTGTTTCTTTTTTTTATTACGGATTTATTTGTATTTACCAGAAGTTTTATATACCTAAAGGTTATCAAGCATGCAGTTGAAGTTGATGCTGATTCAAGTAGATTTCCCTCTGATTGGCTCTTTCATGTAAGATGGGGAAAGAAGCCTGGAGATGTTAATGGTAAATATCAAGAAAAGTAACTCAAATTTTAATCCCATATTTATTGGTTCGGCTATTCTAGTGCGTTCCAGCAATGCAGTGGGTACCAAGCTAAGTGGTGCCTTACTATTTGGATCTCAATTACATCTAACTTTCTTTAGACATCTTTTTCTCCTTTGTTGTCTTGTTGCACTTAAACATTTTAGCTTTTTATTGTTTCAGGCGAGAAAATTGAATTTATCACAGCTGGTGGCCGTGTAAGTTTCCTCGAGTCAAAAGAGTATTATGATCTTTGTATTTTCCCAGGGTCCTGACTTGTAACCTTCTTTCATTTCAGACAACAGCTTATGTGCCTGAATTGCAAAAACTGATGGGAACTGAATTGAATAGGAATTCAACTCTTAAACCTAAAAGAGCAATTAGAGATCGTACTAAGAGTGATAACTCAGCTGCTGAGACCAAAAAGAACAAGAGTAAAGATATACGGAAAGGAGAGAACTTGGCAAATGTTGCTAAGAAGCAAGATAAAAGTAAAACGAAAATTGTTCAAAATGGGGATTTTAATGGTGATCTTATAAATGATCCAAGCAAGAAGAGGGGTGCAGTGGAAAGAATTACAAGACAAAGGAAACGACCCACAAAATAGCACCGTAATCTCTCTACATTTCAAATTATGTCTATATACTATGCCTCTTTTTAAGCCAATTAGAAGGCAGGGCTGAAGAAATTATGGTTGTGGTTTTTGAAAGAATTATTATTCGACTTTTAGAGATGCTCTTTCCTTCTAAGTTGGGATTTAATTGTAAAATCTAGATTGAGATGGCGCTTACTATGTAACTATGTGATCCTCTAATTTTATAGAGAAAAATGTATTTGCAGCTATTGTTAGATCCATACTTGATGGTATCATGCAATTAGTTTTTTGGTTGGTTGTTGTACAAAGAACAGATGCAGCTAATTTATATGACTTAGTTTCAAAAGTTGCAGTTGCATGGCATTATCATAACAATTCTGAAAGTAAAACAAACAAAAATAAAGAAGTTATACAATCTCAGAGCTTAGATTGCATCACAAGCAAATAAATAGCGAAACAAACAAAAAGGAACTATTATTCAAGACATCCTCTCATGTCTTAAATTGAATTCTTTGGATCAAGTATCAGGGGTCCTCTTTTGCCCGTCAACTCATTAGCTCAACACCTGCATTGTTCACATTATCTATTAGAATAAGAGAAAAAAATTATGGAGGAAGTTGTCTTTTATTTTTTTTTGGAGGGAAATGTACTTTTTGAATGGGGACTTCTCACCGGACACACTACTACCGTGCTTCTCTTGTTCAAGAATGTTTTTATTTGTTATTTTCATTTTTCATATTTTTGCTGTTAGTTTGCTATCGAGTTGGTCAGCTTGGAAGAGACGTGAATTTGATCATAATTATTAGTATTTTAACCTCTTGAATATATATATATATATATATATATATATATATATATATCTTCTTTTAAATAATAGCACTTGTTTCAAACTGAACTCCAGTTTAAGAAGTGATAGATGTCTCACCTTATTATCACTCTTCTAAACACTACAAGTATAGCCTGGGGGCGGAGCCTTCCCACAAGTGAGAAGCAGTTGCAATGCCAGAGGGAGATATATATTGATATTAAGCAACTTAAGCTTGATAGTTGTGCACAAACACACTGCTGCCTCCAGTTCAACAAGCCCTTCCAACAAGGGACAACACTGGTTTGCCACCGGATCGCCTAATCCTATGTGCACCAACCCTCCCAACAAATCCACACAAGCGCCTAATTTCAAAGAATCAACCGGGCACGAAGCAGGTGGTGATGGCGTGACGGGTGTAGGTGTGATGGGTGTGACAGGTGTAGGTGTTGGTGTTGGTGTCGGTGTTGTACCCGGTGGTGTTGGTGTTGTACCAGGGGGACCGACATATGGAGGGTTAATAACGGGTGGTGTAGGCGGTACATAGACAGGAGGTGGTACATAGACAGGAGGTGGTACGAAAACAGGTGGCGGTGAGACATATGGTGGCCTGGTGACAGGACCCTTTGGAGGTGGCAAGACAACGGGCGGTCCCACAACAGGACCCTTCGGAGGTGGCAAGACAACGGGTGGTGTAGGCGGTACACAGACAGGAGGTGGTACGAAAACAGGTGGCGGTGAGACATATGGTGGCCTGGTGACAGGACCCTTCGGAGGTGGCAAGACAACGGGCGGTCCCACAACAGGACCCTTCGGGGGTGGTACGTAGACCGGGGGATGGGGGTGAGGCACCGGGCCCTTTGGTGGACCAGTAATGGGGCCTTTCGGGGGGTTTGTTTTTGGTGGTTTCGGGCCCTTTGGTGGACCGGTAATGGGGCCTTTCGGGGGGTTTGTTTTTGGTGGTTTCGGGCCCTTTGGTGGACCGGTAATGGGGCCTTTCGGGGGGTTTGTTTTTGGTGGTTTCGGGCCCTTTGGAGGGTGAGGCTTCGAGGGGCTGTTGCCGGGGGGATGCGGATGGGACCCGCCTTGAGGAGGCTTTGTTTTGGGTGGTTTGTCGCAGTCGCAGGAGAGAATTGGGGCAAGAGAGGAGAGGAAGAGCATGAGGGTTAGGAGAAGTGCTGAGGACTTGGTAGAGTCCATTGTTAGACACTTGTGTTGTGGCTATCTAAGTCTTGGAGGAGATCATGGTTTATATAAGTTCTATATATAGTAGGATATAAACCCTAATGGGCTTGTGATGCTGCAAGCATAAAATTTGCACCCCATATTGGTGTCAGTCAATTATTACGACATACATATATGTAGTTTGATCTTTCTTGAAAAATGTGTAGCGAGTATTTGCATTACAATTAACACAAAGTAGTACATGAGTATCAGCAAATTTACCTAGTAAAAGCATGGCATCAAAATAACTTGTGTGAGGTAAAAATTTTAGGGGCTACATACATAGGCTATTTCTTTTCTTTTGAAAGTAATAGTAGTAAGAGTACTGAGTCAATTAGGAAGTAAGCTAAGTAGGGAGTCTGTACAAATTTTCTTTTATTTATATATACAAATGTCAGCATGGCAATCGCCATCTGACCTTAACAAAAAAAAAAAACATTCCTCATAAATTCATATTTGAAATTTACCTTGTCCATGTAAAGTTTCTACATTTAATTAGGTTTGCCTTAATAATTAAATCACTGCGTCATCCCTCGGTAAACAAAAATAATTACTTCAGGAAAATGTTATCAGAAGCAACAAAATTGTTCACACCAGAAAACAAAAATTGTATTTTACATAGTAATTAAAATGTTATCCAAATTGATTGAAGTGTTGCCCAGTGCCCATGTGAGCAAAAAGGTTCGCTTGGTCAGAACTCACTTGATTATTAAATAATTTAAGACAATAAAATGAAGGCATAAATTAATCCAGAGTTCACTTCACAAGGCCAAATGATTGTGCAAATGTTTGCATTGACCAACTTGTTAGATGTGGCAAAGTGACCTCCAAAAAGATTATCTTTAAGAAATTTACAAGTAGAAAAATCTGAGCAGCAGCCAGATGCAAGTCTTAAATTTTTGCCTTTCATATTGGAAAATGTTTAGGCGCTACGCCGCTACCTATAATATATATAGGATTTTGCTAATATGCTACGCGTAGCATAGAGCCCCTCCGTGCTACAGCTCAATTTTTTAGTTTTCAAAATTCTAACGGTCGATCGACCGTTCAACATGATCTCCATATGAATATGTACTTGCAAACCAAATTTTACATTTTTTAGAATTTTTTTACTATTTATTAAGTCACTTTGAAAATCGCTGATCCAATGGTCCAGAAAAGTTTACTGTTGTGTACAAATTAGTGTTTTTTCAAAGTGGCTTAATAAATAGTAAAAAAATTCTAAAAAATGTAAAATTTAGTTTGCAAGTACATATTCATATGGAAATCATGTTGAACGGTTCGGATCGACCGTTAGGATTTTGAAAACTCAAAAATTGAGCCGTAGCACGGAGGCCTCTATGCTACGCGTAGCACCGTAGCACTGTCCTATATATATATTACAACTATCATTGCTATTATTGGATCGAGTTCATCCATTATAAATTTACATAAACTGATTAATAACGTCTATAACTGCATAGTAATATTTTTAAACTTAATAATAAATTAAGATATTATTTCCGGTCTTAATCGGTTAAAGATCCCTTCAGTACTGTTTATCTTCAGATTGACCATTTTGCTAATAATTTTAAATAATGTTTATATATATATACCGAATGATAAAGTTTATAAACTGAATATTAAAAATGATAACAATAATGGTAATAACGAATACATCTATTTATCAGTTCTCATTTTATACTGCATCAGTGTATATATGCAAGCAGAAACCCGTCTATGACAGAAACAGAAACACAGTTTCAACTGCAACTTCAATCAGATCAATAATAAAAGGAAGAAAACGAGCTAGAACAAGAAACACAAGCCTACCAATCTTTTGTACTGTGCATCTATCGAACATTAGAAATAAACGGGTGTCTGTTCATGAGTCAGGATCTGATGTGAAATATTTTGCTCAGTCAAGGTGAGCAGATCTAGAGATGTAAAAGGAAACTTCTTAATCTGGCCCGGTTGGGTTTTTCTTCTGCTTAATTATATTGCACATTTCAATATACCAGGCTACCAGCTGCTAAATTGAGATAAGATTCCAGATTGTATCTAGCTCATCATGTTTCATTTGATTAATCTAGCTGTCTGATCCAATCGGATAGATGAGATAAATTTTCGTTGAGAAGCTTAAGCTCCTCTAATATCTTTCTTGAGTACTTATGAGTGAGGCTATGGTACTATGCATAGCGCATATTGACCCGCGCTATGGACTCAAATATTCAGTTTTGAATATCCTAACAGTCGATCTGAACCATTCAACATGGTCTCCATATGAATATGTACTTTTAAATAAAATTTTATATTTTTTAGAATTTAGTTTACAAGTACATATTCATATCGAGACCATGTTGAACGGTTTGGATTGACCGTGAGGCTGTGCTCCATAATCATGTGGTGAAACGACATTAATGGAAAGAGAAGAGAAGGAGACATGGGTTTCATTCACCTTCGCACAGTGATCTTACACCCCGATTTAAGGATGAACGGTTTTGTCAAAAATCAACGCAGCGCTAACCTCCGCTCCCCTCCGCACAGTACTCGTTCACCTCCGTTTCCTCTCTGATTCTTCTCTTCTGGAGCAGGTGAAGTCGTCGGTCAGGTGCATTCTGGGGTGAGGCTCCCCTCCGCACAATGTTTTTCTCTTTCCCTCCCTCCGCGTACCCAATTGGAGCAGATCTTTAGATCTTCCAAACCAAAAATTTGAGTCCATAGTGCGTGCCAATATACGCTATGCATAGTAGCATAGCCTCACTCATTACTTATTATGTCCGGTCCTTGTTTTATTTGGAAATTCCAACTTTTTAAGTGTGGGAAAATGAA
Organism: Carex parvula; assembly: GCA_025461045.1. NCBI lineage: Eukaryota > Viridiplantae > Streptophyta > Magnoliopsida > Poales > Cyperaceae > Carex > Carex parvula. The sequence goes on along the minus strand of JAJGRW010002211.1, from coordinate 23,727 downwards.
ATTTTTTGAGAAAAGAATTTTAATATCATTATCAGTGAATTAATCCATGTAATGTATTATGGTCTATCAAAATACAGGTATGCAGATACTGAACATTTTAGTTGTCAGAATTTACATCTCACAACCTTCAAAAAGAAAAATTTAACCTTCAAAATTTATCTCTCACACCTTTCATATTTTTTTTCTTTTATTTTAAGATAATTTGTATTATTTTGCTTATGAAATTTGTTAGTTGGTAATCGCTAACTAATTTAAGAAAAGCAAATTACGAGAGATACGGGTAAAAGTGCTTAACAGTATCGATATTCTTGTCGATACTCTCATCTTATCGATATTCTCAAAAATAATAAAAGAAAAATTAAGTAGGTTCACGTGAAGAAAAGGGGGAATGGCATACAGCATAGTGCATGATCTTCCAAAAGAGTTTGGTAGAAGTACTTGTCCTCTTCTTCGGTCGACATATAGAACAACTGGACTCCAAAATTCGAAAATAATAATAATAAATAGATAAGCCTGCTGATTTGTTCATTAGGGGCTTATTTGTCCTTGAAAATTGCTGAAATGGTTAGTTATCGTCGTCAATCTCGTATGATTTTACTCTAATTAAGGACATTAGGGGACTTATTCATCCTGCTACCGTTACGTTACCTGATAATTAATTTTAACGAGTAATGATATGGTAGGGTAAGGTCAATTCTTAATGGATAAGGGTATGGTATGGTAAAGTCAATTCTTAGTGGGTATGGGTATGAGTATGAAAATGCTTCTACCATACTCGAATCGTACCCATTGACACCCCTAATGATTATACTCTAATTAAGGAAAGACATACAATCTATTTTATATATATAATCCTGAAATGGTTTATTTGGTACTGTTCATACCCTCCACTCCGTCCGATCTACATCTTACGGTCTTCGTGTCGCTCTCTCTCACAGTCAACACTGTTTGTTCATGTTTCTCGTCGCGTCTGCTTTTCTCCACTTAAATTATTTAGCTCTTTTCTCCGCCTTTCTCCTTCTTTTTTCTTTTTGAAGGTTAGTCGAAATTCCAATAACATGTATATTGATTAATAAAAAAAATATTTACAAATTTCTCCTTCTTTTTATCCATCTTTCTTCGTCTTTCTCTCCACTTTATTTTTCTCCGCATTTTTCTGCATTTCCGTCTATGCTTGTTTTAGATAATTTTGATAATAATTCCGTCAATCTCGTATGTTCGAGACAGAATCCACTCAAAGGTAGTGATTTTACAATCCGATAAAAAAGTTTCAGTTAAATTTATTTTGATTTAACTTTTTACTATCTGAATTTCAGAAAGTTTTTACCTCAACAGTACTTCGTTTGTATTTTCTTCTCCGTCTTTTAAGACCTAATGCATTTATGTGTTCGTAAATTCGAAATTCAATACATATATTGAAAATAATTTGAAATTTTTAATTCTGGTCCATACCCAAAAAAAATTAAAAAATATCACAAATCCACATATATACTCACACTCTATACGTGCATCCAAGCCAGCTTGGCTAAATTCGAACCATGATGTCTTTAATTAACACTGAACTATGCAGTTAAGTGTCTTTACTTGCCAAGCACAGATTAAATAATCAATTAAGCACAAGAATTACCATCTTTTTGCAAAACAGGACTTGTGAGAGACAATTGCAAGTGTACCCAAATAAATACATGAGATAGGACATCGGTACGTACCTTTTATTATTTCAAACAAAAACAGACAATAATAAACTGATTCTCATTATATTGATATATATCAAATTTGGTACATGCATGAACGAGCCCAATAAAAAATTAAGAAGCTTTGGGGTCTATATCATAAATTTTGTTTGTTAGCGGCTGTATTCTTTGAACGAACCAATGCAGCTGCATGGCCATGTGTTTTGGCAGGAAAGGATATCACGTTACAAAATGACAGACCAGACCATACATGACACATGTCATTATCTTTTTCCTTCTAAGTCAATGGCTAGCATTCAAAAATTTATCACTAGCAAGCCATTTTAAGGTAGAATACATAACATATTTGATAGATCAGATGTCTAGATAAGGTTCACTCAGTTACTGCTAGCATGGTGATGAGATAATATATACTGGTTCGATGTTAATTCCAGCTGTACTTAACAATATATTGGAAAAGCAATTACTTTTTTGTGGGATAAATTTCGTGGTTCCTCGTCGATCAGACAAGCATCCACCAAATATTCCATATTCTTTTTCATTTTCGTTTTTTTTTTAATTTTGTCTCACAGATTAGATTAATATCAGGCTGGCGGATCTTTAATTTGTTTGGATAATTTCAGCTAGTGTACATCCAGGACCTATTATTTAAATTTTAAATATTAAAGTTGTATATATGTTTTAATCATTTATATAGGGGTATATCAAGTCATTTTGAAATTTGATTAATAATTCAATATAAAGACATTAAAACCTCAGTTTAAAATTTAAAATTATTTGATGGAACACAAAAAATTCTTTCAAATTGACTAGAACTTGATACGTACGTACATTCCGTATAAGTGTTGTTTAGTCAATTTGTAGAAATTAAAATGAAGAACTGAAAAAACCACTTCCACTAATTTCAAATGCATATTCACTCTCAAAGTATATTACCAGAAACAAATGACATATCAAGTTCAAGTATTTATTTGATTGATTCTGGAAAATAAAATACTAACACAGGAAGTGTTAGAGATAAGAGGATGCATGTGTGGTTCCGTTCGGGTGCCATTTGTGTCACAACGAAGACATGGAAACAAAAGACCATCTACTATGGGACTGTAGCTATGTCACGCGATTTTGGAGGGGCTTGTGTGCACAACACAACATCAGGACAACGAGTGTTCAAAATGTTCGAAACATGTGGTTACAGCTACCACACCTTTCCAGCCGAATGAGGAGACAACATATAGTAGTTTGGGCGGCAGGAGCATGAGCCATTTGGAAAGAAATGAACATGAGACTTTTTTCCAATAAGAGTAAATCAGTACAGAATTTAACAATGATACAACTACTAGTATCATGCAATGGTTGTGCTATTTAATGAGAGCTGAGGGCGAGATGGGATGGACTATGCCGGAGCATATGTTACCTGCCTTGCGGTTCTATCTACCAATAGTTTTTGCTAATTTTACTTAATTCTGTACATATTTGTATTTTTCTTTTCTTGAGTTTACTGTATATAGATTTGTACATAAACTTTTTCTTATCAATATATTGTTGACTAAAAGCCAACCTTAAAAAAAAATAGTTTTTCATCAATTCTCTTGGCAAATCGTAGGAGATTGATATCGGTTCAATAGACCTCTCAACACGTATACTTATTTATTGCTCAATATATACTTGAGAATTATATCAATACATGACTGTTGCATAATGTATACTTAATTAACTTTTTTTAACACGAGAATATATTAGATAACAAGAATTAATAATTTCTTCAAGTACTGCGAAAGCATTGTTGAGCCACTAGTTTAATTTCTCTCAACAACAGTAAATAGTAAAAAAAGAAAAAGATATTTGTGAGGCAAAAGAAAATGTCAAAATGGATCTCAATCACAATAGCAATATAACTGTGATCTCGTGAACCAAGCATCACTATTAAAGGTTAAGACAAAATAAAAGTCGGCTTAGATGGGGCCAGTTAATGAATTCACATCCTCCCCGGTACCGTAATAGAGAATCTTTTACAATTATTGGATCTGGACCGTTCTTTTTAACTTGGCACGATCTCAAAGTCCAACAATACTGCTCCTGTGCTAGCCCGAATCTCAAAGCGGCTGAGAGTTAATCTCAAACCGTAAAGTTGAAGGGAATCTTTTACAGTAACGGAGAGGATACTTGTTCCAGTTAATACCGACAGTATTATATATCGGATATAATAGTCAAGAGACAAATGGCCATGTGATGTCATGACTCGAGATAGCCTATGGCCCTATGCCCTATGGACAAATAAAATACAAAAATATAAGCATATATATTACCCACGTGATAATGAGAGAGAGAAAATTGTGATCTATGGTAGATTACATGTACCAAAGAGAGAAGAACAAAGAGAAAATTGGAAAGAGAGACTGACAGAATATTTGGGTGAAAGTCCGTGATGACATTCGCTTGTTCCTATGCACATCCGTGACAGCCTTGCTGATTGGAGTGGGGGCTTCTTTACCAATTCTGCTCTGCTTTTTCCTGACAAGTTTAAATTGATAAATTACTGAGTTTTATATATCTGAGGTATGCTCGGTTATAGAAAAATAAATATTTCAATTTAAAAATTAATTTTTGCCTTCGATACGTAAATTAAATCTTGAGACGAAGTCCGAAAAAATAGACCTCATAAATAAATTATCTTCATGTCCTGCGTTGCAAGGATAATGTTTGTAGCTTTCTGGGCTGCGCACAGAACAATACACTAGTACCATTTACAAGTCTAGTTTGAAAAAAATAAAAAACACAGAATTTGACATGGATATTTGTCAACCACAGAAACTTAATCATGGGATAAAAAATAATATTACCCTTCACTGCATAATTTCGAAAATAATATTCGTTCCCATAATTTGTACCAAAAGGTCGTCATAGCAATCAGATTGCTGAATTGGATCTTTAATTAACAGATATGCACATATCAAAACCATTATGCCCGATAATCAGAAAACTAGAGGCCTATCACTCTATCAGAGCTCAATAAGCGCATAAGATAGCAGGCAAATTTCATTCTGACAAAACCTCAATAAGCACCGCACAATATGTAAACCTAAACACAATCAGTTGAGCATACATATTTAATTAACAGGTAGCCCGCTGTAGGATCTTATCGGTGTTTAATCCACAAGAAGCTACTGGGTCCCATAATTCAGGCAACATAGGAACCCACAAATCCCGTATCATATAAAACAATTTGAGTGTGCGTCATAATAAAATAAAACTAAACTCCCAATTCAGCGGCAATATTCACACATCGATTGAAACCCTAGCCGCGGGCCTTGAGATCAGCAAGTCGGCGAGACAGATCATCCTCGTCGACTTTCTCCTTCTCTTTTGCAGGAATGGCATGGGCCGCGGGCTGGGGCAGCCCAACAGACACCTCAAGCCCGTAATCATCAGCCACCTGTTGCATCAGCGAATTGACCTCACCCTCTGGCGTGGAGAGGCTTGTTGACCCGGCCATTGCACCCTCCATGAACTCAGCCTGGACCTCCATGTTGACGAACTGCTTCTCAAACTGATCCATTGTCTCTGACATTTTTTGGAGGTTGCTCGAGGCAAGTGCTGAGTCAAGAGACTTGACTATATTACCCATTGACTTGCCAATTACCTGCATGTTAGCATCAGTGTTAGTAAATATATTCTTTAAGTTGGAAGCCCTATTTTATTGTATTTTCAAATAAAAGCCCACTAATTTTGGGTTATTTGGATGTTATTAAATTTTCAGACAGGTAAATATACTAAACTGCCATGATATTTTCATATTTTGCCCAACCAAGATGTCTTCATAATGATTTCACATGAATTAGGAATGCGTGAAGGTAGAGGATATGTGCTATTGATATACGTGCAAATTTCATTAGCATCTGATTAAATACTGAGTGCTCTTTGCAACATAAGTAATAATAAATCTGCTTCTGCATATTACCAAACAACAAGTGATATTTGCAAAAGTAAATCAACTTGTCACAAAATGTTAGGTGCTTTCCCCAGAACTTAAATGAAAAAAAGAACAAACAAAACCAAATATAGCATGCAATACTACCAGTGCATACAAGTACTGTGCTGGTATGTGTCCAAAATGGCATTGGAAGTTCAGTGGCAAATGCACAGCATCATGACCAAAATTGAACCAAATGGAAGTTCAGTGGCTATGGAAGGATAAACCATAGTAGAGTGACTAAGATGAAATGAGAGTATCAGACAGTTTAGTGATATCCAGTGAAATTAAACCCCGTTTAATTGGTGCCCCTACCATACTAGTCTTAGGTCCCAAATATAAATTTTTTTCTTTGCTGTACCTGCATCTTAGCCTGAGTATCCAAGCGGGCCACAACAGCATCAAGCCGGGAGGCAAGACGAAGGTAGTTCATGTGCTCTGTGCGTTTCCTTATTGCATTCTCAGCATATATGCGGGCCCCATCCATGTTCCCTTTTTCAATAGCCTTCTTTACCTTCAGCTTATCTGCTTTCTCTTCCTTCTCACATTTACGAGCCTGCCTTTGCAGACTCTTTGAGGTGAACTTGAGCTCCATGATTTGATTCATAAGCTTCTCAGTATTACCCATGGTTCTAAATACAAATTACAATGAGACAAAACTTTAGTGAGGTCCTTTGTACGAGTAAGATTGAAAGAAAAAAATCTGCAAACAAAAAGGAAATTCCATTGAATGTTGGACTACAAAGAAATTAATCAGAGAGATTATGAACTCTAAAGTCTAAACTGTTAATGCATACTGATACTGGTACAGACATTAAACTACTGGCTACATAATAACTACTCGACCAACAATTCTTTAGCTGTTTCAGCAGACTGAAGTTAAATAGGAATTGAATTGCACATAAGCATGCAAAAGTAATAACATCAAAAGTTAATAAAATGGCCTAAACAATGTAACAAACACAAATTAAACTAATGTAATAGAAGAAACATATTTTGATGTGACTAGCTTGTAGGGACAAAGAATGCTTAAAATGAAACCCCCCTAAATTACGTAATGATACTTTCTAGCAAATCCTTAAAAAAAAAAAAAAAAAATTCCTTAGATAGGAACGGAACTCTTTGGTGTAACAGAGCTAAATTATTGAGCCGAACTGCCATTAATCAAGAGCTAACAAAAATTACCCGACAGTTAATATAGTCAAAATCCATAAAATAATATCCTAAAATAGGAGGAGAGGCGCAGATCAATACCTCAATCTAGTCGTCGAGATCGGGAAGGGATTAACCGTAGAGTTTGGGTTTGAGCCTAAGGAAAGAAACAGAGAGATCGTAAGCAGCGAGTTGGAATGGGGAAAGAAGCGAATCAATGGCGACTATACTCGGCTGGACCGCGTAACGCGTGAGTCGTAGGCTGCCTTATTAACTTCCTTTTCGTTTCCTCTTCTTTTCGATCTGATATTCTGATTACTTATAATAAGAAGTAAATAGAAAGATTAAATATTGAACCGAACACCAACAGAAGCCCAACTTTGGATTACTACTATAACCGGCCCAAAATTGACAGCCCAAAATTCCATCATATATTAGAGTAAATTATTTTAGTTCTGTTTGACAGTGTAATATCGTAATTATGAATTATGAAATGGGCCCAAATTATTTTGGGCCCTCAGGAATATCAGTTTATACGTGTCTACGGGCTTAGTCAAGAAAAAATTAATTGGAGAACTTATTTAAGGAAAATTGTTTCCTTATATTTCCTTCACGCTTTTCTAAACTATTTAAGAAAAAACTAGCTCAGTACTAATCTATTTTAATGTCACTAAAAATTTAGAGGGACCGGCGTGTGGTATTAAAGTGTCAATTTTAAGAAATTAATGTTAAAAGAGTCAAATTAATAAATCTTGAGCATATAATGGACTGGAAGCCTTTTAACTTGTTCCTCTTTGATAAAGAAAGAAATCATTCTCTTTGATTGATACTAAACACTGCTCCTGCTTGATAACACTAAAATTTGTATGGAACATTATGTCAAAATTCATGCTACCTTTATATTCAGTTCACAAGAAATTGTGTAAAAAAGTTCAAAAGCACAAGTTACACTCAGAATTTTATAGCCTGTCTAGATCAACATTTGTAACTGTAGCAATGAGTTGAATTGGTTGCCTGATAATTTGTTTCCCTTGAAACAACCAGAACTTGCATTCTATCCAACTTGGATTACCTATTAATTTTAAATTCACAGTAACAAAGAAAGCAATTTGATTTATCAGACTGTTTGAATACCTCAACTTAATATACATGAAGGCAAAGATATGACCTTAGGGAAAAACAAATAAAATAACATAATGAAAAGCATGAAAAAATTTGATTTATCAGACTGTTTGAATACCTCAACTTAATATACATCAAGACAAAGATATGACCTTAGGGAAAAATAAATAAAATAACATAATGAAAAGCATGAAAAATGACATACACATATGTCATCAGGATTTATGCAAACAAAGCAACATAATTTGGACAAATAAAAATTGCTTCTGACCAATGTATGAAGTTCTCTGTTTTCTTTTGACTTAATTAAGTTAGGAAACCATTTAATTACCCGAAAGTAATCTGCAGTATGACCCACTTTTTACTCTAGGTATTTTAATTAATTTTAAAATTCTATACAATAACCAATAACTTCCATAACGATCAATATTAAAAAAATAGATAAGAGATTAGGTTGCGCCACAGGGTTTCAACTGGGGAAGGTTGTTCCAATAATTGAATTAAAAATATCGCCATTATTGTGTATAAAATATTCATGTACCTTAATAAAATATTAAAATACCAGGGAGGCTAGGCTACTCTACAATTCGATTATATTAGACCTTTTCTTTTCGGATTTCCGAGAAAGTCAAGCCTCAGTATTAGTGTACCAAGAAAATTAATGCTTCATGTAAGATCTTGGGGCCTAATATATCATACAATGGTTTCATTATGGGAATCGAGAGCGGTTCGATTGTTATCGGACCAAATTCGATAAGCATCAAGATTCACACTGACATATATTATTATGATTCGTGTTGATCAAGTTCACACGCATCTTGATACAGACTGGATGATATTGATCTGAAATCTGACTGAACAAGGGCCTTGATATTTTTCAAATTGAATATAATAAAGAAACTTCCTTTTATTTTTAGAAAATGGTGTATGATCTCGACAAATTTCTTCTGAATAATTCAGAAATCATATGTAAGAACTATAGTATTTCGTTATTTATTGGTGAAATAACTTTGATTCTCTATCAAAATCAATCAAAATAATTTGAGATCTTTAACATGGTTAAGCTAAACTGCTTGAAGTATAGGCAAAATGGTACTCTTTCTGTGACTACGTTAGCCACGACTACGTTAGTATCCAAATAGTTTAAAAATATATTCAAATGATCTAAAAATGTATAGTTGAGAATTTTTTTGATATAGAACACTCATATTGATAAAAATGATCTGGTGTCCATCACACTGCTCCCACCACTCTTTCATTATGTTAAATGTCACTATAAACCGCGCGTGTTATGCTGGTGTATATGTGAATTTTATGTCTGTGCAGTTTACTTTACTATATTATTTGAAAGAACAGACAAAATACGACCTACAATATTATTTCAAAAATCCATAAAAAATTCAAAATAATTGAAGTCTGTACCATTGGCTTAACAGATAGAGTACACGCAAAAATAAAGTTGTATTTGTTTGATCGGATCTGATTTCACATGAATGCTGCACGGAAATAAAATTTGCAGACTGCATGTAGATATAGTTTGCATCTACATTTATGTATACTGTTGCAATTTAAAACATTTGCTCGTAAATTAATATGATTGCGTGGGTTCTCTATTTTACTATCTCTTCCATAAATTTCCTTATTTTCAATTAATAGTACTCAAGTTTTTATTGAGTACGAGTAAAAATATGTTTTCTTACTCTAATTATGTCTCACATCTTTATTTATGTTTTCAAAATTCAAATAATTAATTTGAACAACTCAACATAATTTCCATATTAAAATGTGTTTAGAAACCAAATTTTATATTATTTGAAAAAATATATTAATTTTTAGATAAGTACAAATTCACTATTTTTTAGAAAATTCTGGATCATATTTAAAATAATGATTTTGTATCTAATTAAAAAATAAAAAAAAATTCCACGAAATATAAAATTTGGTATCAAGCACATTTTAATATAGAGATTATGTGGAGCTGTTTAGATCGATTGTTTGGACTTTAGCTCGCAAATCGTAACTCGTTTGTGCTCGATTGGAATATATAGCTTTAGCTCAACTCTGAATAACTCGATATTAATTATGTTATTCATTTTGAAATATCCAAGTATTGATATAACATAAGATGCTTAGGTCTTGTTCGGTGACAACAGTTCTCATAGGTTTTGTTGGGTATTTTAACTTTTTCGGTATTCTTACCTATGAACTGTTCGGAAACTTAATTATAAAATCCATTTTCAAAATCTCAAAGGTTTTTTCCTTGTTGTTTGTGGGAAAAATAAAATTTACTCCATGCTCCATTTTTATTTTCCAAAAGCTGGAGCTCATGACTTTTCATTTTTTTTTTCTTCTCTCAAAATTATGTTTAATTGCAATAGCACAACACAAATGGTTTATATTTTTTTTTCTTCAAAGTACAGCTAATCATATAAACTATTTCTTTTTATTTTCTTTTTTCAAATTTTTGTTTTCACCACCACTAATCATTAATTATACCTATATAAAATTTATTTGGACTACTAAACTTTACTAAACAAGTACAATTAAACAAACACAATTTAAACAAACCCAAAAACTAAAATTAATTAAACAAACACAACTTAATAATACAAGAAATTAATTAACAAGCATAATTAAACTAGTAACATTTAGTTTTGAATTTTTAATAGATTAAGCTAATTTTAAGTTAAGTTTCTATTCTGACGTCTAGCAGTGTATAGTCAATTCACTCATTTTTTTTGGAGAATATGATATATACAACTAGAGTAGAACTAGGGTGCTCCTAAGCTCACCAAGCCCTTCCGTGAGCGCGACTCTAAAACCTATCAAATTGACTTCAAACGATATTTTCAAACCGTTAGATGTTCAATCTATATTAAAATGTGCTTGGAGACCAAATTTTACATTTTTTGGAATTATTTATTAAGATGGTTTGAAAATCGCTGTTTTCCAATGGTGCAGAATTTTAATAAAAACAGCGATTTTCAAACCATCTTAATAAATAGTAAAAAAATTCCAAAAAATGTAAAATTTGGTCTCCAAGCACATTTTAATATAGATTGAACATCTAACGGTTTGAAAATGTCGTTTGAAGTCAATTTGATAGGTTTTAGAGTCGCGCTCACGAAGGGCTTGGTGAGCTTAGGAGCACCCTAGTTCTACTCTATACAACTATATTGATCATAATTAGTGATTAATATCAATACACTTAATATAGTTTAATTTTAGTATTACATCTTCTATAAAAAAACAAAAACAACATTCTAACAAATTTCCCGTGCATTTGCCGAACACCTATATTCTAAAATTTCTCATGGGTTAAATACCTTTGATTTTGACAAATTGAAATTTTCATTCCCATATTAAAAATTTTCATTCCCACAAAATTCCCATATTGCCGAATAGGCCCTAATTTTTATATAATTGTAATTTTTTCAAATTTTCTATAAGATCAATAAAATGTTGATAGCTAGAAGTTCTATCGACTATTAGTTATTTAACACTTTTATTTTTTTAAATAATACAAAATTAAGTATTTAAAAAACAATCGTTGCACTTTATGAAGATATCAGGTTTAATTCAGGTTTCTTACATGGACATAAAAAATTTATACTTTTTAGATAACTTTATATAAAATCAAGTGATAAAAAGTAAAGTTGAAAACTAATTACATTGGATGAACTTTTATACATCCAAGTTGACCTCTATTGATACATTTATAAAAACGATCATGTAACCATATAGAAGTTTTATATGTCCCTTGTATTGCTCGTGATTTTCTGTACTAATTTTTTTTGCTGCGAAACAATATTCATGTTATTAAATTTGGCATCATCTTTTTACACGTTATACAAAGTTGCTTTGCAATTGAATTCAACTGGATTGGCAGTGAGCAATTACGTGAAGTCTTAACCTGTCAATGACTGATTTGGCTTTTCAGTTCGATTTGTTCACAGAATCTTAGAAAGGAAATCCCAAACACAAACAATGGAATAACCGAACAAGCTCGTTTTTTATTTTATTATATATGAGAAGTTCATTACTTCAGTTTTTTCTCTCGTAAAGGCATGTTTGTTTGTCACGGGATTATACGGGATGAGATTTAACGGGGATGAGAATCCACTTTTGAAAAAGTGAGAACCCATGAGCACGGATACGCATAAGATTGATTATGAAATATGCTAAAATAAGTGTTCGGTTGTACCGTAGGATTAGTTGTAGGAAATCTTAATTTATTTCAAATTATGTATTTTTATTTAAATTGCTTACCTATTTAAAATAAAAAATATATATATATATGGGTTCCGGATTGGGATATCAAATTGAGTCCCGGAATTATTTAAAATTCTATGTAATTTATGTAATTTGTAAAAAGTAATATTTTAAAATAAGAAAAAAATTAAAATGATATTTATAAAATTGATGTACTAATAATATAAAATTACGCACTGTCCTTAAGAGGGATTAAAGTTGATGTAATTTAAAATAAGAAAAAAATTAAACAATATTTATAAAATTGATGTAATAATAAAAAAAACTGTGCATGGACTTCTGAACTAAAGTTAGTTAGTCAGTCCCAGTTTCAATAAAAAAAAATTAATATGTGTAAGTATTTCAATCAAACTTGTAGAGTTGTAGTTCCGGATCGGACTAAAGATAGTTAGTCCCACAAAGGGTAAAAAGAAGATGCTAGATACCTTTATATATAATAACAAAAAATGATGTTTTTTTTTTCGTATTAAACTAATTAAATATGTTCAACAAAAATATTATTTCTATAAACACTTATCTAGCATCTTTTAACATTTTTCAGTTCTTTTTAAAACTTATATAGTTATAATTTTCAAGACATGTTTGATGATAATTTCAAAGTACAATGATAGTCACTCATACAACAAATCCGCTTTGAGAATTGATACTATATGTGGACTGAGATGTTGTTTTGACATACCCGACTCCAATCTGGATCCGACCCGAGTTTGAGCTAAAACCTATCATGACCTAGTTGAATTAGGTAAAATATGATTTAAGATATAACCAGATAAATTATGAATACAATTATAAAATTATTATTTCTATATTCAATTATAAAATATAAAGAATAAAATTGCTAACTTTTAATTTTTAAAAATAGCTTAGCCATCCTAGTTACTTTTTAGATCTGTCTCTTGTTAGACAATGATTTCATCATGAAAACCGAGAGTGGCCTCATGTCCTGTCAGAGCTATTCAATCTGTATTAAGATTCACGCTTATAACATTAATATTTGTGCAAGTCAAGTCCTAATTTGCACATTTCAATGCAGATTGAAATCGGACCGGCCCCACTCAATGCCACCGTAAACCACTTGTGTTATGTTGTTGTATATGTGATCTTTATGTGTGTGTAGTTTCTTTTACTATTCAATTTTATAGTAAAAACAACAACATACGACTTACAAGATTATTTAAAAGCCCAAAAAAAATCCAAAATAATATATTGAAGTCTCTAACATTAGCTTAACAGACAGATTATACGGAAAAATGAAGTTGTATTAATTTGTTTTATGGGATCTAATTTCAATAATCACATTGGATGATGCATGTGCCGTTGCATATAGATTGCATCTACATTATGTATACGGTTGCAATTTAAAGCATTTGCTCGTAAATTAATATTGATCGCGTGCTTCTCTATTTACTAATTCAAAAATATTTTCCTGTGATCTTATCTCCTTGATAAACGGCCCTAGGTGGTATGGGGAGCCAGTTTACTGCTTGTGACAATTTACGTTCTCACTAAATTAATTTTCTCTTCCATAAATTTTCTTGTTTTCAAATCAATAGCACTCAAATTTTTATTATATATCTTAAATTCGATATACTCATATACATATTAAACCAAATTTTTTATTTTTATCATTTAAAAAAAAAGTTAAACCAAATAACTATAAATTCTGATAAATTTTATTTTTGACACGGCCGCAGTTTGAAACTACGGATACTCCTTTCGCGTCCGCAGTTTCAAGATGTGGCCGTGTCAAAAATGAAATTTATCAGAATTTGTAGTTATTTAGTTTATTTTTTTTAAATGGATAAATAAAAATTCGGCAATTTTCCCATCATCTTTACCCGTTATTCTTTGTAATTAAATTCAACTGGATTGGCATTTGGCAGTAGTGACTAGAGTGGGAAAAATGGCACGTCGGAGCCGGCTCCGTCACGGAACGACACGGCACGCGTGTCATTTACGTGCCATGACTCGCGTGTCCCATGCCGTGACCATTTGCGTGCCGTGTTCATCTTTTGAAACTTTGGCACGGCACGGCACGGCACGTGAAAAATTTAGTCACGGCACAACACGACACGTAGTCAAGCTAGTCACATATAATTAGGACCATTAGGTATTGATTTAATGGTAAATCTTGAATAAACTAACTTAAATTATGATTAAATAGTCACGTGGGTCACGCGGGTCACGTATGGTCACGGCACGTTTAGGCACGGCGTGACTCACGTGGCGTGACCATTCGCGTGCCGTAACCACCCATTGACATTTTGGTCACGGCACGGCACGAGACCAAAGTCACGGCGTGTTAATCACGGCACGGCACGTTTTTCCCACTCTAGTAGTGACTAGTGAGCAGTGACGTGAAGGCTCAACTTGTCAATGATTGTTGCAAATGACTGCGCTACGCACACAAACGAAAAAAAAAAAATAATAAACCATTTTGATTTGGTTTTTCAGTTGGATTTGTTCACAGAATGGATTTCGTCAATTGCAGCCTAGGAAGGAAATAGGAATCCCAACCACAGAAACAGCAGAATAATTGAACAAGGCTCCATTTTTTGTTTTATTAGAGGAGTTCATTACTTGAACTTTTTTCCTCTGTAAATACTCTAATATGCTCAATATCTAAATTTTTCTAGCATATATGTTACAAATACGAGGAGGGATCAAGTTACAACAAATTTGAGTTACAACAAAGTTACAATAACTATTTTTTTCATTTTCAATATCCAAATCGTTGATCCAAACTGTTCACAATCTCCACAATAAAATGTGCTTGCAGATCAAATTTTACATTTTTTTTTGAATTTTTTTTACTATTTATTAAGTATTTTACAAAAAATAGTCATATTCAGACCATTGAATTTTGTACCCATCTTAATAAATGGTAAAAAAATTTCAAAAAAAATGTAAAATTTGATCTCCAAGCACATTTTATTTAGATAATTATGTTGAACGGTTTGGATCGACGATTTGGACTTTAAAAATGAAAAAAATAGTTGTTGTAACTTTGTTATAACTCAAATTTGTTGTAATTTGATCCCTCTACAAATATAACTACTTGACTAGTTACTTTCATATATAATTATAAAAAATAACTATGTTGTTCTGTTTTTTTTCATTAAACTAATTATTTTAACAGAAATTATTTTGTATTTAATATTTTCTAATTCTGCTTACTACTAATACAGTTACAGTTAATGATAATTCAAAAGTAAAATGTTAGCCACTCATATACACCAGATAAGCTTTGAGAACTGTAACTATTATCTTACTTCGATTTGGCTTTGGATTCGACTTTGATTATTTTACTTCGATTTGATTTGTGTGTTGATATAATGCCACAAAATTACAGTAGTTTCAAAGTTCCTACACTCTAAAATTGAAAATGAAAAATCATTGTAGAATTTTCTGGTATTAAAATCTACCAGTGCGTAATACTACATAAAGGAGATAAATTATCATTCTTTTCTTCCGTGAAATATATGAATTCTCATATTATTTATACATAGAGATAGCAGAGGCCACAGGGGATAGTGCTAAGTACCTGGTAACATCATTGATGATTCACTACTAATAAAATAAATGCACTTGAGAGTCGGTCCGATGGGCATTGGACCTACTCTAGTTCGATGGGTTTAATCACCGTTGATTTGCTTTAAGATTCGTATGGCACGCTTTAAACTTCGTGCGTGTCTGTTTTAATTTTTGTGCACACAAATTTTAAATTAGATCGGACAGTCATCATGCTCGTTGAATCTAAAATAGGTCCGATAGACATTGGAGCTACTCCCTTCTCAAATAAATGATATTATAACTCCAACCACAGCAGATTGGAAGAAGCATTAATTTATCTCTTCAACTACACTTTGGCATGCGCGTCTTAGATTTTTCCGAATAAAAAAAAGTACAATGATTGCAATAATTCATTAGAAAAATGCAGCCATATTATTTTACTTCGATTTGGCTTTGGAATTTGGATTCGACTTTGATTATTTTACTTCGATTTGATTTGTGTGTTGACATAATGCCACAAAATTACAATAGTTTCAAAGTTCCTACACTCCAACATTAAAAAAGAAAAATCATTGTAGAATTTTCTGGTATCAAAATCTACCAGTGCGTAATACTACATAAACATAATGGAGATAAATTATCATTCTTTTCTTCGGTGAAATATATGAATTCTCATATTATACATAGAGAGAGCAGAGGGGATAGTGCAGAGGAAAAGTACCTGGTACATGACATCATTGATCATTCACTAGTCACTACTAATAAAATAAATGATATTATAACTCCAACCACAGCAGATTGGAAGAAGCATTAATTTATCTCTTCAACTACACTTGGCATACGCGTCTTAGATTTTTCCGAATAAAAAAGTACAATAATTGCAATAATTCATTAGAAAAATGCAGCCAAGTTAGACCTCGTGATAGACGTAGGTATCAGAGCTGCTGCTAGATTCCAAGTCAAATTAAATGAAACGAGCCAAACACCAAAAATCCCCCCAACAAACATCAAACAACATTAGATTTCTTGGATGGATGCAGAGAAATGGCCTGTGCATAGTCGCATATGAATTCTACTTGAATAAATCTATGCGGTCGCGATAGCAACAACTAAAAATGAGATCTAAAGAAACCAAAGACGCCGGAGCCTGCAGCAGACCCACAGTTTCGTTAAACCAAAAAAAAAAAAAAATACGCTTTTGTGAATATACCATTGAAGGTGACAGGCTCAAGATGAAATATTTAGAATTTTTTTTATAGAAATTACAATAAATTATATAAATTATTATACTACTTGTCTTAAAATTTCAATTTCTTAGAACGAATAATTATTTTTCCAAGTTTTCGGCCTTACTAAAAATGGTATATTTTTTTTTATTTTATGAAATTGTCCCTAAGTTTTTTATTCA
Source organism: Carex parvula (assembly GCA_025461045.1). Lineage (NCBI taxonomy): Eukaryota > Viridiplantae > Streptophyta > Magnoliopsida > Poales > Cyperaceae > Carex > Carex parvula. Next base: position 6,596 of record JAJGRW010002211.1, on the reverse strand, counting down.
AACAACAATATAGTACAAAAGGATAAAGTGCGGGTCCACATATACATAAAGAGAAATGGCAACAATATAGTCCTAATAAGTCTAACAGCATATTTTATTTTAATGAAATTTCTATAACAAAAATTCTGGATGAAATTCTAAGGTAAGTTTCAAAGTAGATCTCAATTTAGATACAATTAATCTTTATTAATTAACTTAGCACTAAATTTTTAAACTAGAACCAACAAATTACAATTAAATTAATTGGATTGGGTCATATTCGTGTCTGACCCGACTTGAAATAAATCAAAGGTTTTGAATCTATACTAAACCCATTTAATAAAAAAATAAAAAAAAAACGCATCTTGCATGTCAAGATCCAGACAATTGGAAAGGACATAATTTTGCTGATTTTATTTTGGCATAAACTAAGAAATGTCGCTTTTGCATTATCCTGTGAAATATCGCTCTTGGAACATGATATTAGTTGCATTCTATACAAATTACAGTTACTATCAACGTGAACAGTTATTCTTTCTCTAAATATTCGAATAATATCATTTTCGTACACAATCAAGTACCGCACGTTTTTGACTAAACCTTGTCTACTATTTGCCACAAATTAGATGTCACATTTCTCGTACTTTGAATTGATGGCAGCGTATAGATTAGATACTACAAGCCTAAGTTCATCATTACTTGGTACAATCAATTGGGGACAATTAATATTCTATGATCATGAGGTGAGATTTGTGACCATATTAGAGTTGTTTTCTATAGTTAATCATACCATAGGATGTATTTTGTCTAATCAATTTCACATAAATTGTGGTTTTCTAAATTTATTAGGAATAATTAACATATTTTTATTTAATTATTTTGCCATTCATAACTCACGTTGTATTAAAGAATTATCATCTATGTTAGCATGCAGTTCCATGTTTGAAAAATATGATTGTATACTATTATAAATTATGATAAATCACTTTTAAAGCATTGGTACTGTTTGGCAGTAAGTAAATATAGTAGATGAGTATATATTGAATAAAAGAAATAAGAATGTTCTCATATCTCCATTCTTCTATTAAACACGCAGATGTTTTAATTCGCTAACAACTTTGATTAGCTCTTTGATCAAATATTCTAATTCTATGCATTTTTTTATGTGTTTTTACGTGTAGAAGTCTAAATTTATTTAGACGTGTACTTGACACATGCAGATTGTATCATCTTTCTTATTGGTCATGATTACTTTATTTGTTTTAAATGTTATTTTAGAAATTTTTGAATTGATAATAATTAATTGGTCATGTCTACCTTTCTTTCTATTTTTTATATCATTTAAAGAATATTATTTGTCATTAAATATATTATTTTGTATGAGATTTTTTTATAAAAATATTTCAAAAAAATTAAAAAAATATATCATTTAATATGTCATTTAGAAAATATTATTTGTTTTAAATTTGAAAATATATCATATTGTATGGAATTTTTTTTGTTCTATTATAATATGTCCATGTTTGAAAATATCTTAGTATTTGATGTTCAAACAACAAATTCAAACCGTTAGATGTCCAATCTATATTAAATGTACTTGGAGACCAAATTTTATATTTTTTGAAATTTTTTTACTATTTATTAAGCTGGTTTGAAAACCGCTGTTTTTCAATGCTGCAGAAATTTAATAAAAATAGCGGTTTTCAAACCAGCTTAATAAATAGTAAAAAAATTCAAAAAAAATGTAAAATTTGGTCTCCAAGTACATTTTAATATATATTGAACATCTAACGGTTTGAATTTGTTGTTTGAACATCAAATATTAAGATATGCCCTCGTAAGCACTTCGGTCGAAATGCTTCCGATAGCAAATTAGCCGGACCCTTATATTAGTAAGTGAAGTAGTAAATTAAAAGGTTTGATGCTTTAACTTTGCTTCACCAATCAAGGTACTTTAACTTCACTTCATTTCACATGATGTTCCTGTCAAGGTACTTCATTTCTACTCTGAATCATTTTTTATTGATACATTAAAGTGTCTTAAAGGAGATAAATAACTATTATTTCACATGATGTTCCTAACAATAAAAAATGTACCCAATCCCATTATATATTATTCAAACACTGCTTCTTCTAAATTAACACACATCATGAAAAGGTACATTATAAAAATGAATGGTTTGCTGGAGAAATATAGCATTCCATAAAGGTTATTACTGATAAATAAGTTAATAATATTAATTTAAAATAAGAAGAGTTCAAATGCTTTCATTTTCTAAAGTTAGTAACATAAATTTAAAACTTAAATATTAAAATAAAACCGTTATATTTGATCTATATTATTTTCTTCGTGTACATATAAAAAATTACGACATTTCAACTTTATTTGATCAGTTTCAAGAGTTTGCAAAAATACATTGATATGGATAAAGTTTAAACGTTGATTTTTCAACTTACTGATTCATATAAAAATAAAACTGAATAGTAATTATTTTTTAATGTGTATGTAGAGAAAATAATATAGATCACATGTAATGATTTTATTTTAAGTTATAAGTTTTAAAAAATTATAAAATAGAGGTATGACTTATAATCTTGTTATTAAAATTGTTATTTTGACTTATAATCTTCAAATTTTAGCATAATTTTACCAAAATTTTCACACGTAACAATTTTAATAACAAGATTATAAGTCATAATTTTAATAACAAATTTTAGCATAATTTTACCAAAATCTTCAAATTTCGGCCTCCAACTGAGATTGAAAATGGACTCGGGATACAATTTGAACTGTCTATTACTCTGCATATGGGAAAGAAAAATTCAAATTGAACTGAATTTTTTTTTTTTCTACATGTACAGTAACCGCGCCGAACAGAACAGGCCTTATTCTGGATTTTTTTTCTCTTACATGCTAATCGCAGGGGATCTGATCTTAACATTTAATAACGCAGTATAAAAGCAGAAGAAAAGGCACACCTTGAACTTTGAACAAAATAAATGCGTCACAATAATGTATAAAACCAGTACATTTGCAGCAGAAGCTAATTAATGATACAAACCATGTCAAGACAAGACGATAAAATCCAGAAAAGTAATGCAGATACATTGTTAATTTTTCCTTCCTTCCCTAAAATCAAGAGGTATTACTTTCATAAAAAAAAGGAACCATGAATATAAATTTTAATTATTCTTAATAAAGTTAAATATCTTTGTACTTGTAACTTTGGTAATTTATGATTTTGATGATGAGAATTTTATTTTGTAATTTTAAGTTCCGGTCTGCGACCTCCGCAGAACTTTCGATGAAGAAGAAAATTCGAGATTACTCAAGAGTTGACCGATTTTTGGTGGTTTCTAGTTGGAGCTGGGTATCTTTCTCTAGAGAAATTTAGAATATTCCTAAAAGATTCTGTCATTGTCAGGACTCAGGATCTTGCAATTGAAAATAAATAAATGAAAAGGTAACATTATTGGAAGCTATTATTTTTGGCGTTCTGAATTTAGTTCTATTGATCCTATTCTGAACTATTTAATAATTTGGTCCAGTCAAGTTTATTTCTCACACGCTTGTAAATATTTTTTATCAGTACAATTATTAGTTGGTTATTAGTCACTGACTTTAAAAAAAGTTTATTTCTCACTTAATTATTAATTACACTCTTTACACGTGTTAATGTGTTTCCTTTCATTCTCAAAATTTTTAGATGGCAATTGAATATGTCGGATCATATTTAATTTTGAATTATTGTTGGTCCTCCGATCAACATATGTTTATTTGAATATTTGGTGGTTTCGGATTGATCAGATCGGACTCAAGTCATCCAGCTTTAGGGTAGCTTGGGTCAGATCAAACGGGTTTCGGTCGAGTCAAACTCGCATTATTAAGACCGAATTATTTTGAGTCTTATCAGTTTAGACTTTAGACACCTGTTTGGCCGTGTTGAGCTCGGATTATTTTTCGTATTATGAATTAGATCAGATTTTAAGTCATATATGATGTTAAGATCATCTCAGATTATGAAGAATCCATGTTGTTATTTGGTTAACGTGTACTACAGTGCTTTGGAAAGTACAATTTAAAGTTTGTTTTCCGTCTATTTTTTTTTACTCTAAAGTTTTAATAATCGATCTGAATCGGTCAATATGATTTTCATGTTAAAATATATTTGGACATCAAATTTTATTTTTTTTAAATTCATTAAATATTTTTTAACATGTTTTGAAAATAAAAAAGTTCATAAAATTTTCCAAACTATAAAAAAGCAATTTTCAAAAATACTAAAGAAATAGTAAAAAAATTCAAAATATGTAACATTTTATCTCAAACACATTTTAGTATAAATATTGCAGTAAACAGTTCTAATCAACTGTTTAAGCTCTAGAATCGTAAAATATAACATAAAGTAAACTAGAACTTTACTTCTCAAAGTATAATAGTCCACCTCTCTACGTGAACTCAAAAATAAAAATAGTACTTTCATGAATTTGTCTCTTTCTCTTAAATTTCGATATTTTTTTTCAAAACACTAAAAAATTAATATCAAAATCATAACACTTAACAGTTTTCTTACTTCTCGATTAAGACGAGATTGGCATTTTATTCGCAGGAGACGCGTGCGAAGACCAGAGATCAGTTCTACACTGTGAGCCGTAATTGTGGTCCAAGTTCCGCTTTGCTTCTATTGTTGATTTGCGAGTTGCGACGCATAGACTTGTGCTCCGTGATCCGCACTGCGAGCCTGGCTCTACATTGATCTTCATATGTTGCATCTTACGAGCTACACAAGACCGCCTCAGATGTTTGTCTCCATTTTTACGTCGAATGCGTCGGGGTTAGAGTCAAACTTTCAAATATGAGAGTTAATTTTTTTTGCGAAGAATAGTAGTTAATTTTATAGTACCATAATATTTTACTCTAAATTATATAGAAAATCTTACATAAATACAAAAAAAAATAAAATAGAGGTCAATTGACCCCATACCTTCTACTTATATCCGTCTCTAAATCTCATGGACCCCGACATATAAATTTATCTTGTCATAAAATTACTAATTAAAAAATATATAATACTGTATATATCTAAATCAACAAAATATCGATATTATATAGTCATATTTATCAAATAACAATTACCATATATAATTTAATATATACCATCAGTTCAATAAAAATATAGATACGTAATAATTGTTATCCATATCCAAAGATATGATAAGTTAATGAATTTCTTTTAAATGAAATTTGCCATATATATATATATAGAGAGAGAGAGAGAGAGAGGAGGGTTCAAATGCCTTTATTTTTTGTGCATCCAACATGCCTATATTTTTTAAAACTTTAATAACTCAAAATTGCATGTGTAAAAAATTGTGACATTTAAACTTTGTTTTGGTTGTCATCAAAAGCCTATAAAAAACGTACTAATGTGAATAATTTCTAGACATTGATTTTTCAACTTATTGATTCACATAAAAGCAAAATCAAAATGTGATAATTTTTTATGAGCACATAGATAAAATGATGTAGATCATATCCAATGATTTTATTTTGACTTTTAAGTTTTAAATTTTGAGTTATTATTTTTTTTAAAAATAAAAATATGACGGAGACAAAAAAATGGAAGCATTTGAATCCTTCTCTTGATAATAAAGAATAACAAAAAAGGATACCAATAACCAAAACTGGAAAGTTGGTGTACACGGGGTCTCCACCAATGCCGCATAATGTAATTATGGGTAAGGGATGGGAGTGATGTGATGTGATGCGAGGCGAGGACGCAAATCTTAATGTCCAGTGGGTATATTCTTGTTCCCCATGGCCTTTTGTCTTAATAATCACGCTCTGCTGACTGCTTTATATGTTCTTTTCCAAAGTTCCAATTCCCATACAAATTAGTCTCTCTTTCTTTCTCTCCCTGCCCTCCTCTATTCAACCGATTTTTTTACACCTGGCGGGATCCACCAAAGGCTCTCACCTATTACTCTGTGGGGACGCGGCGCCATTTTCTTTTCTCATCTCTGATTTAATTGGGTCGAAATGAGAGCGGAGAAATGGAGAGCTTGGAGGGCCTCTAACAAGAAGAGATCGATTGCCGGTTTGCCCGTGCTGGGATTAATTACAAAGCATTAGGTCAGATTCACGGAAAGGTTTGTAATTGTACTTTGATTGAAGTTGAATTCAAATTGAGAGGAAGGATGAGTACGGTAGGAGGAAGAACGCGAGTGGGGAAGTACGAGCTTGGAAGAACGCTAGGAGAAGGCACTTTTGCGAAGGTGAAATTCGCGAGAAATGTGGATACGCAAGAGACTGTCGCGATTAAAATTTTGGATAAAGAGAAGGTTCTTCGACATAAGATGATCGGACAGGTTCGGCGATCTTCTTTTCAGAAGTTGCTGATATATATATATTTCTTTAATACTTTTTTAAATTGATGATAATCTTGTGTTATATTCTAATTTACTGTTCTTCTGATTTTTGTGACCAACTATGAGACTAGCGGCCTAAAATCTTTTGCATATGAACAAGTACCTTTTGCTTTATTGTAAAGGAAAAAGAATTAGAATTTGCTACTTATTAACGTTTGTTGCCAGAAAATACTGGGACCTTTTACATT
>JAJGRW010002210.1:0-20354 GCA_025461045.1 Carex parvula | reverse complement strand
GCCTTCCGGTGCTTCTTCCTCAGTGTTCATGCCAACTCACCCTTAAGAAAAAGACTAAAGAGAGCAAAGAACGAGATGCAAGCGTGAGAAAATTACTGATAGCCCAAGTAACAGACCGACCCCTCAAACCTCAACCAATATTTTGCAATCCTTCTGTGAGAACTAATCCACCTTCTCCAGTTCATCACTGCATCATCACTTACCTTCCCGAAAAGTTCCTGCAATTCCTCTATGAAAAATTTATCCTCCTCTTACATTTCATCGCATACATCTTCATTTATCTCCCTGAAAAGTCCTGCAATTCCTCTATGAAAAAATAACCTCCTTCTTCCTTTTCTTCGCTGACATCTTCATATCTCCCTGAAAAATTCCTGTCATACCTTTATGAAAATTTTCCTCGCGTCCAATTCGTCACCGCATCTTCACTTACCTACCTGAACAAATCCTGCAATTCGTCCATGAAAACGTTATCCTGTTTCTACAATTCTTCACTGGCATCTTCACTTACTACATGAAGCTAATCTTTCTCATAGACTCAATCATCACATCTTCACTTACCTCCCTGAAAAGTTGCTGTCATATATCCAGAAAAGTTTATCCTGCTCCTCCCTTCATCACCGGCATCTTTACTTACTATTCCTGAAAAGTTCCTACCAGATATCCATGAAAAGTTTACCCTGCTCCTCCACTTTGTTACCGGCATCTCCTTACTTCCCTGAAAATTTCTTACCATACATCTATGAAAGTTACCCTGCTCCTCCATTTCGTCACTGCCATATTCACTTACTCCCTGAAAGTTCTACCATACATCCATGAAAAGTTACCCTGTTCCTCCACTTCGTCACCGGCATTTTCACTTACTTCCCAAAGTTCCTGCCATACATCCATGAAAAGTTTACCCTGCTGCTCCACTTCGTTACTGGCATCTTCACTTACCTCACCGAAAATTCAACAAGATATAATCTTCTCATTCCCGGAGTTAATCAAGAAAAACCTAGAAATTTTCATCCATTTCATCAAGGACAATATGATCTACCTCTTGGAAAGTTTCATGAATCTTTCCGCCTGAGACCCAATCTGAATGGTTAATCACTGGCTGCACATATTACTCACTGTCATCATCCCAGCATGTCTAGCAATTTTTCTGATTTGTTGGTGCTTCCCTTTATTTTCAGGTGGTTTTATGCTGTTGCAATTGTTTGCTGTCGGTGGTGTACTAGCGCATTTACTATTGGTGTGTCAGAGTGGTTCTCCGAAATTCTTCGTGCGTATGTGTTTTGTGTTGCTGTGCAGTTATTTATGTGGTTTATATGGAGTTGCTCTCTTGTTCTTTATGCCTGCTTATTGGTGTTGCTCTTCAATTCTTTATGTGGCTCATCGGAATTTCTCACAAGTTCTGTATTGCGGTTTATCGGAGTAGCTCTCAAGTTGCTTTATGCACTTTATTGGGGTTGCTCTAGAGTTCTTTATGTGGTATATCGGTGTTGCTCTCAAGTTCTGTGTGCTGTTTATCAGTGTTGCTCTCTAAGTTGTTTATGCGGTTTATCAAGAACTTATGCAGTTTATCGTTGGTGCTCTCAAGTCTTTGGTGCGGTTTATCGGAGTTGCTCCCAAGAATTTAATGCAGTTCACCGTTGGTGCTCTCAAGTTTTTTGTGCAGTTTATCGGAGTTGCTCTCAAGAATTTATGCTGCTACGTCGTTGGTGCTTTCAAGTTTTTTGTGAGGTTTATCGGGTTGCTACAGCTGCTTTCGGCATGGTCGGTGGTGGCAATCTAAAGATGATAAATGCGCGGGGAAGAGATTGGACCCTCACGCCGAGAGCGAGTTTTTGCAGCTGAAAAGCATGGTACTGTCCACCAGGCTGGCCAACCTTAGGTGGTATTTCTATTTCATCAACATTTCCGAGCTGGGAAGCCTCTTGTTTATTGATTAATCTTAGTATTTTGGTTCCATTAAAGAAAATTTTGTTATTAAGCGATCTTTACCAGTTTACCTTAAGGTGTTACGTTGGTCACCGAAATTTTTATTAATAGAAAAATAAATAAATAAATATTGACATGGGAGAAGGAATTCGAGAAAATTTGACATATAAGAAAAATGTAATGATCTCTAATGTCCGGAGGATGTTATAGATCAAAATATTCAATTAGTGAAATCATATTAACCACGAATTAATAGTTTATGCAGACCGTTTTGATCTATCACGTCCCAAAAAAACATTCTGAACGTTGGTTCGTACAACGTCTTTTACTTGTGAAATTTGAGCTATGTGATGTTACTTACAATTTTGACAACGGCCTTATAACTCGGTACTTATAACGGCCTGGATTTGCGTACCTTTTTAAAATAATCCAAAAATCCAGGCCGCAAACGTTGCAAGAAGTTGCATACACCACAATTCTAACTTTGACCTACGAATTCTAAAGCAGCGTTTAATATACACAAATTAAAAGGAACGCGTATCCTCTGCATTAACTCAAAAGAGAATCGTGTGAGTTAATGAATCTCAACCATCTGATTTTAAACATAGCTAATCCGGTTCTGCTTATACATAGGGGCCTTTCAATATTAGTGCAAATCTAATTCGCACGAATCTTAAAACAGATCGGACAGTTGAGATTCATTAACTCAAAAGATTCACTTTTGAGTTAATGCAGAGGATACGAATTCAATTAAAAGTACATGGAGGCGGAATCGAATTCACATCACCTCAGGTTACCTGACTCAAGCAAATTACGATCGGACCATTTAACATGGCACGAATATCAAAACAGATCCCCTACAGTCTCTATAGGCACCGGATTGAGTTTGGCCCAGATAGAATTAATTTGGGTCGGCTGTTGCAATTTGCTTGAGTCAGGTACCTGGGAGGATATCTGTCCAGGCGGAATCGGACGTTGTACAAATCTAGTAAAAAAAAAATTTCCAAATGTCTAGACGTAGTAGACCTAAAAACGTCCAAATTTTGAGGTTTTGTTAATTAGTGGCTAATGTGATTTCACTAATTTGAACGTTTTGATATATAATGTCATCTGAATGTTATAAACAATCATGTTTTTATTATATGTCGAATTTCCCTGAATTCCTTCCCATAACAAAATTAGGAGGAAAGGGTTCGACCCGAATAAACCAATTTATTGGTTCAGAACAGGCTAATTTTTCTGGAACCAATTGCATAGGTTGCAAACCCTGTTTCTTTGGTCCACAAGCTGGCAGGTGGGGAATGGAAAAACAATCTCATATTGGTTCGACACATGGGAAGGTTTACCAAGAGCTACGGTGTCGAGCATTCTTATACAACAATCCCTATTATCACTGAGAGATGCATGGACAAGGCGTTCAGACATTGACCCAACGGACACAAGATCTCTTTATTTTACCTTCACATAGGAAAAGGACCTCATAATGTGAAGATGGCCAACTGATGGGTTATACTCAGCAAAATCCACTTATAAGATCCTAACCCAATAAATTGGTTTGATTTCACAGCAAACTATAGTATCAGCGACCGGCAATAGCCACGGTCGCTGAAACGTTTTTTCTCCCAAAAAAAAAGCCGCGAAATAGTTTTGGCGACGACCCTTTCTGCGACCGGCGAAAACACCTTTCAGCGACCATTTTTACCGGTCGCAGAAGGGTACCGTAAAAAAGCTGCGAACCCTCCCTCGGTCTCCTCCGTCTCCCGCGTCTTAGGTTAGCCAAAAAAAAAGATAAAAACGCACGCCGCCTCTGTGCCCCCCCCCCCCCCCGCGTGATTCCCTGCCTCTGTACCCCCGCGCGATTCTCTGCCTCTTTTCCGTTTTGCATTGATCGAACCCCGCCTCTGTGCCCCCCGCGCCGATCTGGAGCTTTCTGGTGCCGTGGCTGACGGTCGAGAAGGACACAACTCGTCGTGTGACTGGCCCGTCTCTGTGCTCCTTGCTGATTTGTGAAGGTCGAGAAGCAATTGATTTGTTTAATTTGCCGTTGATTTGGTAACGATTAATTTGGCTATTGACTTTAATTTCGTTTTTCCTTTTCTGGCTGTTCTTAATTAGTTTCTTATTATATACTTAAGTGAATAAAATATTAGTATCTGAAGCAATATATTGCAATAGTTAAAACAATATATTGCAATAGACGGTATGCACAGGTACAATACCTAAATATTATGTTTCTATCACTGTTAATGGAATTTACATTATTGCTAAGAGTGTTCCTTTCAAACTTTAATTTTATTCATATCAACTTTTTTAAAGTATAAAAGTTAAGAATTTACATTATTGAGAAGAGGAGTGGTTGTAGTGTATCTGTTTTGGAATTTAGGCTATTAACTTCTTGCTATATATATACTGTTATATCAAAATCTTGCTTGACGTGTATGAATGCAAGAATTCATGAGCACTAAAAGTTATCTTTAATAGTCTTATGCTTTTCATCTTTTTTACCTTTATCTTTAAATTGATGCAATCTTCCATTACAGTGATTGTCTACTGCCCTTTACCTTTCAATGCCATATTCTTTTTTTCCATTAACAGGATGAGAACATTTATTTGGCGGAGTGTATAACAGTGATGGAAACATTTGCTTTCTCATTATCTGTTGACTCGAGAATTCCTTCAAAATTTCAATCTTTGTTATTATTTTTGCATCTATACCCTTCAAGATTATAAATATTTTTTTATCAAACCCAAGGTACTTCTTTGTACTTAATTATCTGTATGTTTTAAAATCTTCTGATGGAATTTTTCCTTGACGAAAATTTGATTACCACTACTACAAAAACTGGCTTTGTACACTGCACATTGTACACGGATTTGGCAATTATATTAAAAACCGTGTACCAAATATGAGTCCAAAATATCTGCACGATTTCTACACGGATAATTAGTTAATAATCAGTGTAGAATTATTAGAGAGAGCTACACGGTTTATTAGAAACCACAAATCCGTGTGTAAAGAAGTGGGTGTGCAAATAATTGAGAGAGCTACACGGACTTTTAATACAAAGCCGTGTAGGAACATTACACACGGTTTTTTGATATATAGCCGTGTTAGAAATCTTATAATTGTACACGGATTTATAACTAAATAGCCGTGTAGAAATAGTTGGAGAGCTACACGGATTTATAACTAAATAGCCGTGTATAATAGTGTAGGGTTTTAATGTCTTCCCTTCCAGAGCGCCGTTTTGATCAAGTCTTTTAGTTAATACATCTCGAACTGAGCTGATTTCTGCGAATTGATCGAGGCCAGCAGCTGAGATCTGAGATCTTTGAATTAAGTTTGTATTTTCTCCTCTCCATCTTTCTAAGGTTAGTAATATGCTATGTTGCACGGATACGCTGGTTTAGGCAGCGTGTCCATATCGGACACGTATCGGATACCGATACGCGCCCGATACGGCACCGATACGTATTCGATACGCCAGCTGGCGTATCGGCCTACGTGGCGTATCCTTACTCGGCCGATACGGTCGCCGATACTCCGTTGACACACTGGATACGGCTGGATACGTGCGGATACGCCTACGAACCGAGTCCGCACCCGTGAGCCGCGCGTGAACCAGCGTCAGCGCGCCCACGCACCCGTGCACCGCGCGTGAACCAGCGTCCGCGCGCCCGCGCACCCGCGCGTGAACCAGCGCCCGTGCACCGCGCGTGAACCATGCATTTTTTTCTGCTCTCAGCAGGAATCGAACTTGGGAAGTTCATGTGAGTGTCAAAACCTTTGACCACTACACCAAACTTCATTTGTGTTATATTCTAATAACTATCATATTTAATATCTTCTTATGTTATGCCTTCAATTTTTATACATATTTAATTTAAGTTATAATTATCTAAATACAATATATAAAATAATAAAAAATAATATATATAATAAACGTATCGTATCCTAGATTTTTAAAAATTATCGTATCACCGTATCCGTATCGTATCCGATACGATACCCGTACCCGTATCCATGCAACATAGGTAATATGTATTTAAATCATTTTCTTCCTCTAATTTTCTGTTATTTAGGCTTATTTAGGTCATTTCATGCATGCTTGATTTCTTAATTTTAGATGTAATTAATTAGTGTATTGTGGTCCAATAACCGACCTTTAGATGCTTTTAGGTCCATGCCCGTTCAAAATTAATCCAATAGGGATTAATTTTGGATAGTCCCCGTTTGGGACTGCTCTTTGAATATTATGTCTCATTTAGGATGTGAACACATATTAGCGGGATTTAATTAGTATTTGAGAAAAGTTCGACAGTATTTTCCCTTATTGCTCCTACGAGTATGTGGTTCGTACGCATACTTGGGGAGTTAAGGGGAAATGCTGCCGAATTTTTCTCAAATACTAATTAAATCTCGCTAATATGTGTTCACATATGAGACATAATATTCAAAGAGTGGGTTAGGATTGTAAACCGGCCCTTTGTAAGCCCAAAATTTTGTACACGAAGGAGAATGTTGACCATGCATGCATGATTAATTGATCAAATCATTTTTTAATTTAATTTACAGATGGATCGAAGCTGGATGTATGAAATGCGACGTGACAGTGAAGAATATTTGGTTCGCGTTGATGAGTTTATAAAATTTGCTGAGAGTTATAGAGTGAAGAAAAAAGAAGAAGACATTTTATGTCCTTGTAAAGATTGTAAAAATTTATTAAGATTTTTGGACATCGAAGAAATTAGAGCTCATTTGATTTGTCGGGGATTTAAGAAGAGATATACATGTTGGTTCATGCATGGTGAGAAATTTGGGGAAAGTAGTAGTGCCAATAAAGATTGTAATCGTGAATTGAATGATGAGAATGTTGGAATTTCTGATAATTTTGAACTTGATTGGAATGAGGATTATGAGAGTGTCGAATATTCTGATAACGTCGAACCCGAAAATGACGATGATGAGATGGAGAGGAATTTTGATGAAAATGTAGAACACGAGTTTACTGAAAATTTGGAGGATATGTTACGTGATGTGGAAGATGAAATTAGTGATAAAAATTATGATAAATTTCAAAATTTGTCTAATGAATCCAAGAAGCCGTTGTATCCCGGGTGTACCAATTTTACAAAACTGTCAACTGTGTTGAAATTATTAAACTTAAAAGCAGATAATGGTTGGAGCGATAAGAGTTTCACGTCCTTATTACAGCTTTTAGGAGAAATGCTCCCAGATAACAACGAGTTACCCGGTACAATATATCAGGCAAAGAAGTTGATATGTCCAATGGGGTTGAAGATCGAAAGAATACATGCATGTCCGAATGACTGTGTATTGTATCGTAACGAGTACGAGGCCATGCATGTCTGTCCTAAATGCGGTGTTTCACGATATAAACGTCGTAAGGACCAGGACAATGATGATTGTAACGAGGACACAAATGGCCGACCTCCGGCTAAGGTTTGTGGTATTTGCCGATAATACTGAGATTCAAACGGTTATTTGCGAATCCCAAAGATGTAAAATTATTGCGTTGGCACGAAGAAGAGCGCAAAAATGACGGTAAACTAAGGCACCCGGCTGATTCTCCTCAATGGAGAAACATTGACAGACATTTCAAAGAATTTGGTTCTGAAACGAGGAACCTTAGGATTGTGGTGAGCTCAGATGGAATGAGTCCGTTTGGAAGTATGAGCAGTCGGCACAGTACTTGGCCAATTCTTTTATGCATCTACAATCTTCCTCCTTGGTTGTGCATGAAACGCAGATATATAATGATGTCATTACTAATCCAAGGACCCAGACAACCCGGAAATGACATAGATGTATATCTCGCACCATTAATCGAGGACCTCCAAAAATTGTGGCGTGATGGCGTCCCGGTGTGGGATGCGTATATGAAAGAGACCTTTAACTTGCGAGCCATGATGTTTTGCACCGTAAATGATTTCCCCGCGTACGGGAATTTGTCAGGTTACACTTGTAAAGGAGCAAAAGCGTGCCCGATCTGTGAAGATGACACGCAGGTGCTGAGGTTGAAAAATTGTCAAAAGAATGTATTCATGGGGCATCGTAGGTTTCTTCCTATTAATCACCCATATCGTAAGAAGAAGATGGCATTCAACGGGAAAATTGAGCTTGGAGTGGCTCGTCATCCATTAGACGGGGAGAGTGTCTTCGAACGGGTAAAAAACATTGATGTTGTTTTTGGAAAATGCGCCAAAGCACTACCGAAGAATATTTGGAAAAAGAGGTCCATATTTTGGGAGCTACCGTACTGGAAATATTTAGAAGTGAGGCATTGCCTAGATGTCATGCATGTCGAAAAAAATATCTGTAACAGTTTAATTGGTTATTATTGAACATTCCGGGGAAGACTAAGGATGGTATTAAAGTGAGAAAAGACATGGTAGAGATGGGAATACGACACGAGCTCGCACCGCAGGAGAAAGGGAAGCGCACATACCTACCCCCCGCACTGTGCACCATGTCAAAGAAAGAGAAAACAAGCTTCTGTGAATGCCTCAATGGTATAAAAGTCCCATCAGGATATTCTTCGAATATTAAGAAGTTGGTGTCGATGAAGGACTTGAAACTGGTCGGTCTGAAATCTCACGACTGTCATGTTTTATTGACACACATAATTCCCGTTGCAATTCGGAGAATTTTACCAAAGCATGTTCGTCAAACCATTACGAAGCTTTGTTCTTTCTTCAATGCAATAAATTCCAAAGTGATAGACCCTCTAAAATTGGACTCTTTGCAAAAGGAGGTCGTCGTGACTCTTTGCCAACTTGAGATGTATTTTCCGCCATCTTTTTCGATGTCATGGTTCACCTTGTTGTTCATCTTGTGAGAGAAATTAAGATTTGTGGTCCTGTGTTTCTTCGTTATAATGTATCCATTCGAGAGATACATGGGCATCTTGAAAAAATACGTAAGGAACCGACATCGACCCGAAGGCAGCATATAGAAGGATATTCTACGGAGGAGGTGATTGATTTTTGCACCAACTACTTGGCCGGTGTGGATCCTATTGGCGTTCCAAAATCTCGATACGAGGGAAGGCTCCAAGGAGTCGGGACAATTGGTTGAGAGCCGTAGTTGCTGATCTAAATGACTACCAAAGGCACATTTTATTGTACTACAACACATGACAGATGTTGCTCCCTATATAGATGAGCACATGGCAATCCTTCAGACAATAAAAACTACACGAGGAGTCAGAAGTGGCTTACTACGAGCATAATCGTTCTTTTATAGGATGGCTGAAAGAAAGAGTGCAGTCACACCCCGTACCTGAAATTGTTAAACTGCTTGGCGAAGGACCCCAAATTGTTTGTTAGAACATTCCAAGGATACGAGATTAATGGATATACATTTACACTAAATCCCAGAGTGATAAGAGCACGATGCAAAACAGTGGGGTGACGTTGGTGGCGACCTCTCAAGAATTCAGTAGAATCCGGAGATGGCCGGGCTGTAATAGCATCAAAGTCATATTATGGCGTTATTCAAGAAATTTGGGAGCTCATTTACAGTCCTCGCCTGAGCATTCCCGTGTTTCGGTGTCAATGGGTCGAAGACCGAGGTGTTAAAGTTGACAACGACGGGTTCACACTCGTTGATTTAAACAGGATTGGGCATGTTGATGATCCGTTTATACTCGCCAAGCAAGCCACCCAAGTCTTTTATTGCCACTGACCCGAGTGATGCTAGGTTGAGCGTCGTCCTATCCGGAAAAAAGAAGGATTGTCGGGGTAGAAAAATGTCGTTGATGAAGAAGAGTACGACCAGTTCGAGCGAAGTACCTCCATTTTGTATCGATGTGCAAACTGAGGTAGCAACACTTGAAGGGGTAGACGAAGCTGACTACATGCGGTCCGACCACAATGAAGGATTATGGGCCGAGGGTACTGTTCAAATAGTGGAAAAAAGGAGAAAAAGGAAAAAAAAAGCATAATGTATAATATTTATTTTGTTTAAGAGACCGTGTAGCTTTTAATATGCAACCTTAGCTTGTAATATATCAAATAAAAAAGGAAAAAAAGAGGGAAAAAGGAAAAAAAGCATAATGTAGTATTAGTATTATCAAATATTAGTATAGTTTTTGAAACAATGAAGGATTATGTTTAATGAAGGATTATCAAATATTATCAAATATTGCAACAATGAAGGAGTTATGTTTAATGCTTATAATATTATCAAATATTAGTATTAGTTTTTGAAAATATTAGCTAAAACATTTAATAATAAATAAAATTTCACTATTAGATTTTAATATTAGTTGCTTGATACAAATATCGGTATAAGTTTTTAAATATTAGAAATCTGAAATTTTACTTAATTTATTATTACTTTAGAATATTAGAAATCTGAAATTTTACTTAATTCATTATTACTTTATAAATATTAGAAATCTGAAATTTTACTTAATTTATTATTACTTTATAAATATTCACCTCCTAAAATTTTACTGAACCTGGGACCCCGCCTGTCGGACCTATTTATACACGGACATTTAGCTAATAGTCCGTGTAGAAATGGAAGAGAGCTACACGGACTATTAGCTAGATGTCCGTGTAGAAAGGACATTTGCACACGGACTTTAGAGTTATGTCCGTGTAGAAATCTCTTTGTACACGGTCTTTTAAGTTAAAAGTCCGTGTATAATGAGGAAAACACTATTATTTCGAAATCCTTCTCTGCCAAAATTTTCAAAAGCCGAGAACCCTCACAAAATTTTCAAAAGTCTGAAATCCTTCTCCGAGCTCTTCACCGCCTCACCCGCCTCGCAAGAATAAAGAGGAAATCTAACATTGTAGCTTTTTTCTTCTTTTGTCCATTGCAAGAATAAAGAGGAAAAAAATTGTACAAGGGTGTTGAGATATGTTCTCATTGCTTGTGTTTGATACAAAGTAATGTGTTGAGATATACTCTCCATTGGTTAAGAAATAGCATGCAATGTCTTAGATTATATAAATTTCTGTAATTTTACAAAAGTAATTAATTTCAGTTTTGCTAACATGATAGAATAAAAAAAAAAGTAATTAATTTTACAAAAGTAATTAATTTCAGTTATGCAATAGCATGACATAGCATTTTTATTTTTATTTCAGGGATTGATGTATCCCAATTATATATTTCTAATTTATAGCAATTAGAGTGTACTAACTACTTAATTATTTGTAGTTCATCAATTTTGTGTATTACAACCACAATATATAGTTGTAATTAATATGAGAATTGGACTGATTCAAATATGTTGTACTTAAAAAAAGTAAATGTAGATTAAGTGCTCATGAACTTAAAAAGTTTGATTGTATTTTAAAGAAAAGTAACTGGATTTGATCTTTATTCAATGCATACACTTATGATTTGATCTTTAATTTCAATTATTGGTACAAGAATATCAATTTTTGTACAAGAATATCAATTATTGGTCACTTATGATTTGATCTTTAATTTCATGCAGAACCATGTCGAATGAGGATGAGTACGTGGATATGATGGCAGAAGAGGAGCAGCAAGCTACTGCCTCATCAGAAAGAAGGAAAAGAGGGCCGACAATGTGCACGAGCACGTCCGAGCAGACCCATCAAGAAATCTGGTTCACAGAAGACGGGCGTGCGCAGGGAGAAAAACGGCAGAAATACTCAAATTGGTGTACGAGTTTTGTGAGGCAAAATGCGAGTATCCTTGTAGAGAGGTGGGATCATTTTGAGGATACAGTGAAGGACGAGTGGTGGAACAAGGTGAAGGTAAAGTGCCTAACAACTCTTTGCTTTATTTTCACTTCTGTATGATCTATACTTAAATACACTAAATTTTGGTGTTAATCAGGCTCAGTGGAACATCCAGAATGATGTTCCAAAGGATAAGACTTTGAAGATTATGAACAATGGTTGGAAGCAATTCAAGAGCACGTTGAAGACGGAGTTCATGGAGAAAGGGAGAACTCCGATCGGCTACTACAAATGGCTAAAACAAGAGGACTGGGATGCGTTTCAAGCTTTGAAGTCTACCAAAGAGTTCCAGGTACTAACTCGTGCCTCTTTTGTGCTTATTATTTCTCGATATGTACTTATCTTTCTAAAACTAACTGATCATTATTGTCTTGTTTCTGTGAAGGCAAAAAGTAATAAAGGCAGGAGGACCGTTGCCTTTAACAAGTATCCACACCATCTAGGGTCAGCTGGTTACGAGGGTAAGTCGGCAGAATGGAGGAAAGTCCTGGAGCAAAACAAGGATTCTGACTCACCCGTGGTTATGATCCAAATCCTACGGGCAAAGATTGGGTCATGGGTAGAGCCGAGGTAACCGCTGACGGGAGGATAGTACTCCCAAAGGATTTGAAACCCGTGGCTCAAAGAATGGTAAGAGTCCTTTATACTTACTTTGTGACATTCATCCGAAAATTATAACTCCGAAAGTACATCAATTGTTCTTTTGCTTTAACTAATTCTTCTACTTGAACAGTTGGAAGTGGAGGAGGAGGTCAACTCGGGTGCCCGGAGTGTCGAACGACAAAATGATTCCTTGTCCGCAGCGCTCGAGAATCCAGAACACCCGGATCGAGTAAGGGGTGTAGGGGTCTACAGGGGCTGGAAGGAGGTGTTCCGAGTGGAGGGAGAGAAACCTCGAAGAAAATCTCGTGCCAAGGTAAACAAAGACGAGATAGTTGCGCAGATACGCGCGGAGGTGAGCAAAGAGTACGACGCAAGGTTTGCTGAGATGGAAGCAATGTTGACACAAATTAGATCAGCAACTACGCAGCCATCCGAGCAACCACCTCCCATTTCGCCGGGAATTCGGCGAAGTAGTCAAGCATCCGGCACGTGGGCCTTAGACGATTTGGAAAATCTCAAGGTAATCAATACTTGTTCATAATCTAAAGGTAATTAAAACCTGTTTGCAACCTTGATAGACAATATCGCATCATTAAAATAAACAACTTTCCCATAAATTTGCAGGACCCCAGAGCATGCGACCTCGTCCTGTTGCATGGTAGCGTTCCTCTGATCGTTGCTAAGGGCGTTGTACATCCAGGAGCCAAGAGTGTACACTGTGGTTAGCTAAGGCCCGACCATGCATGCGTGCAGGTTGAGTTAGTCGTGGATGGTTGGCAGCGCGTACCCCTTCCTGGATGATGCACGGATGTCATTTGTCCAATGGGCCAAGAGTCAGATTGTTTTGGATCAGGTAATCCATAAAAAAATCCATTTATTTGTTACATTCAACTCATTCTTTTTGAAATACTAGAATAATCCATCTATAACTTGATACAGACACAAGGAGATGATGTTACCGGTACGGCGATGTCACCGGTACGTCAGGAGGTGGCTTGTGACGTCGCGGCTGACGCGCCACAATCACCGCCCCGTCCTATGGTCACCGAAGAAGAATACAGCCGTTTGCCCAATGATTTGCGCCTTCTCGACGACTACTTGATGACGGCGCCCGAAGGCATGGAGGCTATCATCATCCCTGTCCCACCTGGGATGTTTCTACACGAAGGCAGGGATCTCCTGCTGTCGTTCAAAGACTTCAAGGACCTCTTCCACCACTCGTCATCCGACAAATGGCTCGATGTTTCACACATTCACCATTTTCCTCATGTTAGTGATATTAAAATATTTTCATTATTGTATAGAACTCAAATATATATTCTAATTACAATATGATGAGTTTTCAGGAAGCTAGTCCGAAACTGTGATGAGATGGTTGAAAAGAACTTGTGCATGTTTCTGGACCCCGAGAAAGTGAGTGCTACGGCAGTGACATATTATCCGGATATGGCTATCGAGTACATGTGTTCTGCGATGCATCGTGCTAAGGCGGAGGAGAAGAAATTCATTCTCATGCCATACCACGAGGGGTTAGTTCTAATCTTAACTTATGTGTTGTTTATATTTTAATTAAAGAATTGTATAAAGGAATTAAAAGTTAAACATAAAAAAAATGAAATCACACCATCAATCATAGCAAATACTCGTGTGACTTCTATATGCTAAAGTACTATAATTCTTCTCCTCGATCCCACAGCAAACATTGGTGCTTGATTCTCATTGTGCCGTACCTACATACGAGCATAATTGTTGATTCTTGTAAGCCCAAAGGAAGGATTGCGGCTGACAAGTGCAAAGTTATCTTTCCTTTTGTGAATAAGTAAGCAATAACAATTCTATAGGTTTGCATTTCTTTCAATCATATCAAATTATAAAATTGCTAATTACATTCACTCACTTTTGTAAGGGCTTTTTCGAAATATATTAAAGAGGGAGGATCAGATAGCACGGGCACGCGCAAGAAAAGCAAGTTGAATTGGAAGTGGATGTTGGTGAGCACACTTTATGAGTTAGAAATTTCATATCTTGTTAAAAAAATTATTGTCATTCTAACAAATACCGCTAAATGTAAATTTCAGAGCCCGTAACAGAAGGAGGGTTGGGAATGCGCTTATTACACGATGATATTCATGTTTGACTTTGTCGAAAGAATACAATGCATATTCCCAAAAGCGGTATGTACTTCATATTAATTTCCTATATAATAAGCAATTGATATCTACCTTTTCTGAAATACTAACTATTATCAAATTATAATTTTGTAGAATGTGACAAAGCAAGAGCATTACACCATGGCTCAGATCGACGATGTGCGGTGCATGTGGGCAAGGTGGTTTGCCATGGAATTTTGTAATCCTCGATATGAATTTGCATAGATTAATTTGTAATAAAAATATGTTTCGAATGAATTTATTGTTATATGAATTTTGTATAAATTTAGTATATGAATTTCTTGCTAATTAATCTGTTTCAAATGAATATATATTTGTATTTCTGTCGTAAAAAATTGGCTAGCAAAGCTGGAGGCTAGCCCAAAAACAAAATATACAAAAAAAAAAAAAGGTATTTATACACGGACATTTTATAAAAATCCGTGTGCAATACTATTCATACACGGATATTTTAGAAAAATCCGTGTATGATAGCCTTGCTAGGCGAAATACAAAAAATCTTCAACTATTTGTACACGGATATTTACCAAAAGTCCGTGTATAATACCTACGAGAGCTACACGGACTTTTAATATAAAGCCGTGTAGAAAGAGGAATCGTACACGGTTAATTAGATGATATCCGTGTAGCTCGGTAACTTGTAGAGCGACACCGGCAGGTCTTTGTACACTGTTAATTAGGGAATATCCGTGTAGAAATCATTATAATCACACACGGTTAAATATCCGTGTGTAGTTCCTGACCTATTTATACACCATGGCTTTAAACACAGCAGGAAATCCGTGTAGCTCTTCCATTAATGTCCGTGTGCAATCTGTTTTTCTGTAGTAGTGAATTATGGCACGAATCTTATAGCGGATCTCTATATTTACAATAAGCACCAATTTTTTTTGTTAAGAACCAGTGCCTACTCTGAGCAAGACAACGTATATTCAGGTCTGATATTCAAGTTACTTATTTATTACTTATATTATTTTAGGTTAGTTTCTTGTTAAGGTAAACATCAGCTTTAAAGTTTCCACTGGTTATAAAGTAAACAAATCACTTGATATTTTTCTCCTGATTTCAATATATAAATTGCATTGAATGGCTGACATCGACCATTCACAGCACAACTAGCTTTCCAAAAACTTTTTTAACCAACGAAAGCTTAATACATCATCAGCCAATATCCAACCCTCTTGCAGAAAGATCAACAAAAAAAACATTATATACATCCAAACTAACCAAATCCAGCCATAAGTAAATAAAACTACAGGCCCGAAGGCGAAGGCGAGCGAGCGCGTACGCTTCAGGCCCGACTTGGGAACAACAGAGTTCAGGTTCCTAGATAAAATGGTTTTCTAACTTGAGACATGGAGTAAAGAACTTTGAAATGGTTTTCTAACTTGAAGTTCAAATTTGAAGTTATCCTATTCTATTTTATAATATGAAATTAAAGGAGCTCATAATTTGAATTTTAAAAATAAAAAAAGTTTCACAATTTTAATTTTACAATCAGGTGCGTTGCTTGTTGTTCTAATTTTTCTTTAGTAAGTTCTTACTTAACAAATATGTTTTTCAGCATTCTATGTTTGATTTGTTTAGCACATCAACAACTTGCTAGTATCCCAAAATGGTACAACTAGGAAGTTGAGTAACTCACAAATCACAATGAACAAAATAGTTCTAAAAATTAAAAATAATAATGAATGAGGAGAAGGAAGCTAAATTTGTTTTTTACTTGAAACTTGTCATGAGTAGTTAAATATTGTGGGTAAAAATATTGACAATGTTATTTTAACTTCATAATAAAAAAAGAGTGAGTCTATGGTACTATGCATAGCACGGATTGGTCCGAATTACGGATTAATATTTTCTTTTTCAAAATTCTAACGGTCGATTCGAACCGTTCAACATTATTTTCATATAAGAATATACATGTGAGCTAAATTTTTTATTTTTAAAAATAAAATGTTAAAATAAAATTGTTAGATTTAACCTATATTATTTTCTCTATGTATATATAAAAGATATGACATTTTAATTTTGTTTTGATTGATATCAAGAGTTTGTAAAAATACATTAATATAGATAAATTTTGAACGTTGATTATTTAACTTATTGATTCGTATAAAAACAAAATTGAAAAGTCATAATTTTTTATATGCATAAAGAGAAAATAATATAGATCATATTTACTGGTTTTATTTTGATATATAAAAATTTGAAAAATTATTATTAGAAAATTAAAAAATAAAGGCTAAATGAAAATATAAAAAAATAGAAGTATTTAAACCATCTCTATAAGAGTCAATAATGACCTAATTTAAAAGAGAATAAAAGCATCTACATCCCTAGTACTATTAGAGTTTCTAATCTGATGTGACAGTTTCTAATTTATTTTCAGAGATTAGGAGAGTTTCTTATTTAGAAACTATGCAGTAAAGTTTCTTATTAAGAAACTATTTATAAACTCCATGCTGATCAAATAATTGCCTCAAATTAATTCTGTTTTTTTAGTTTGTTGCTGGCATGACTTAATAGAAACTCTAAAATTAATTTTAACAATATGAAAGTTAGAAATTATTTGAGTTGCTGAGATATAGATGCTCTTAATATCAAAAACTAACATGTTGTTTGGTTCAAATAAATTCTTACTGACTTTCAATTGATTCAAACAACTCCTTGAATTCTTGACTTTAGTTCAATTGAATGATTGATCCCATAGTGACAAATCAAAAGTTCGGGTTCGGTTCGGTGAGGTCAAAAATTCGTGATTCGGTTATAATTCGGGAATGATTCGGTACAACAAGGAAGCAAAAAAAAAAAAAAATTTTGACGTTTTTTTCGCGTTTTTATCACGAATAATTCGTAACTCGCGTTTTATTCACGAATAAAACGTATTACACGTTTTTCCGCGTATTATACGGAGTTCGGTTCGGTTATGTATAAAAAACGAATTATACGCGAATTATACGCGAATAATTCGCGTATAATTCGCGAGTTATGTCACTATGATTGATCCTTTATTTGCATTAAATATTAACACCGTAACCGTTAACTTTCTTCCTCTCTTCTCCGTCTATTCTTCTATCCAAAATCATGAAAGTAAAAGAAAAAAGAAAACAGAATTGATTGCTTTTTTTTATCTCTCGACAATTTCCGTTTTCAGTTTACAAAGAAATATATACAAAAGGGAGGGAGCTAGCTATGAACATGAGTTCCAACTTCTCACTTTGATATATTATGTCCCCGTTTTTTAATTTTTTTTGGTTCACTCTGGCCGTGATAGACCATAACGGCCTGCTTAATTCTGAATTTGCCAAATCAGTATTCTGTTAATCGGGACGTTATGGACTATCATGTTTTTGCTACATCTCGAAATTCCGCAAAAAGTTCTTCAATGTCGGTATTTTTTTATTTTATTTTCTATTAATAAAAATTTCGGCTTCTTTCAAGTATATGTAAAGTGGGGTTCATTACTTTACGGCTTGATATTAATTAAAAAGCGGTATCCATTCGGGATACTGCAGGACCCAGTATTATTTGTGCTTTGAAATTCGTGCAAAGTTAAAAGAACGGTCCGGATTCACTAATTCTAAAAGATTCTCTTTTACGGTACCGGGAGGATCCGAATTCAACCAGATTGTGGTCACCGCTTGTCCAAATTTGAAAAGTGATATGTGACTAATCAATTAAAATTTTAATATGTGATCGACTAATCAATTTAAATGAAAATCATTAAAATTGGACTATCCACATTATTTCTATAAATAATTTCTCTTTAAAACAATAATGTACAATGATCAAATTGAGTTTTACTCGATCTTTTTATTTACAGAATTCACATCCAAAATGTATTTGTCGGATTATTCAAAATCCAATCCATGCCTAATCAATTAAATTCTAACTCGACAATTTTTGGGGAGTAGAGTTAAAATGCCTCATTGGTTTTGTGCTTCATCATGCCCCAACATTATTATCTTTATTTTCAAAGTCTAAATAATTGATCGGAACCGTTCAACATAATCTTCATACAAAAATGTGCTTGGATAACAAATTTTAGAATTTTTAAAATTTTTTTACTAATTGTTTAGAGATTTACAAAATCACTATTTTTGAATGGTCCATAATCTTCTAAAAACAATGATTTTATATCTATCTTAAAAAATAGCAAAAAAATTTCAAGAAATATAAAATTTTGTATACAAACACATTTTAATATGAAGATCATATTAAGCGGCTCAGATTGACTGTTTAAACTTTAAAAATAGAGATAACGACGTTGGGGCATGATGGAGCACAAAACCAGTGGGGCATTTCAAAGAGATTGGGTTGGCCAGCTTTGTCGAGTTAATCGGATTAAACATTAAACCCTATATTTGATGCACTTACCGGGTCACTAACCGTCGCCATTAATTATCTAACCGAAAGAATTAACCTGAAATATTTGTTGCGATGGCATGTATTATGTCACTAGAGTTGGCAACGAGCCGAGCTGACCGAGCTAGGAGTAGCTAGATGTCAATTGAAACACAGAGTTCGAGTAAAAAATTGGCTCGCGGCTCACTCGTTTCCAAAACAATCGAGCTATGAGCGAGCTAAAATTAGACTTCAAGCTAAAAAGAGTAATTCATGACTCCCTCGTTTTGGTACCAATCTTGAGTGAGCCACGAGCTTTTTTACCGGCCCTTGAGCTTTATATGTTTTTCAAAAGGACCCACTCCGGTACAAGGGAGACGAATGCAGGAGGAAAAAAAATATATATAATTTACTTTTCCATGTTTCAAGCCTCAATGAAAACTAAGCACCTTGGCATGGAAACCAGCTTCTAATTCGGTTATATGTTTTTCGTTATTTTACATGTAAGTTTCTAATTTCTATTTTTTTGTATTTAATCTTTCCCAAGGTGATTATATATGAATGTTGAAAATTGCTAATATGCTATGCATAGCATAGTGGGTCTCCGTGCTACGGCTCAATATTTGAGTTTTTTAAATCCTAACGGTCAATCCGAACCGTTTAACATGATCTCCATATGAATATGTACTTGCAAACCAAATTTTACATTTTTTAGAATTTTTTACTATTTTTTTAGATAGGTAGAAAATCACTCGATCTGAAAATTTTGTACCATTCAGATCAAATGTTTTTCTACCTATCTAAAAAAATAGTAAAACAATTCTAAAAAATGTAAAATTTGATTTGCAAGTACATATTCATATGGAGATTATATTGAACGGTTCGGATCGACCGTTAGGATTTTGAAAACTCAAATATTGAACCGTAACACGGAGGCCCTCTATGCTATAGATAGCACCGTAGCCAACTCCATGAATGTTAAGCTATTGCAAATTTGCAACGGGAGCCTACACAAATATCTCTCTTTCGTATTGCTACACAAGTAGGATGTACTTGCTCCCTTCCTTATTTTAAAAAAATAAAAATAAAACAATGTTTGTTCTATAAGGCTAAAGTTTATATATGAACTAATATATAAAGAAAATTAAGACTTGTTTTCCGATTGGGAATTTTGCAATTAAACGATCACTAACTGATGGAAAGTTTGTCATCTAATTGTCTAAATGGGCAAAACCTTTGTAAGTTTGTTTTAGAGTTAAATTTGTGAATTCACATTGTAGAATTTATATGAATTCTGAGGAGATTAAAATCTTTCTTATTATTGAAGTTCATAATACAAGGTCTTTTATACTACAAGAGAGAATATTACCGTTATGCTATATTTCTACTTTTGGTACCTACACAGTAGCATACCGTTTATTTTCTTTCTCTAAATAGGATTTCCTATTTGATCTAATCCTAGCCCTTTGATCAATGATGAATCACTGAGATCAATTCTACTCTAATTCTTCTATAATTTTAACACTCCCCCTCAAGCTAGGAATGTATATATCGTACAATCCT
>JAJGRW010002209.1:0-18665 GCA_025461045.1 Carex parvula | reverse complement strand
GGAACTATCGCTGGGATCGGGTTCTACTTTCGTGACGGTGATCATTTCGTTGTTGTTCTTCCGGAGCGGGTCCGTCAGCTTGTCCTGGGGTAAATTTTCATTCTTCCGGATCACTATCTTTTCATTGGGTCTCAATAAGATCTTCCTTTCGGGATCGGTCCGGAGGCTTACTTCGATGACTCCCCTGATCAGGGTCGCTTCGACATAAGAATCTTCGGGATTGGCTCTCACGTTGAAGGCCGTTCCCAGTACTCTGATGATGACATTGCCTGCATGGATGATCAGGGGAGCCCCGGCATTCTTGCGGATATCGAAATAGGCTTCCCCGGCCAGGTCCATCTCGCGGCCGTCGATGCCAAAGGTCTTGTTGTATCCAAATCTGGAAGCGCTGTTCAGCAGTACCGTAGAGCTATCGGGCAGGTTGATAAGCGTTTTTGAACCTGCGCGGGTGACGATCGTCTCGAATTGTTCGGGGGATCTCGCTGATCCGCCTTTAAACAGGAGCCAGCCGGTGATAAAAACAATGACGCAGGCTGCGGCTGCGTATAAGAGGAATGAGCTGCGCGATGGCTTCGCGTCTTCTGTCCCGTTGAGAGGGATGTTGGGAGAACTGTTCAGGGCGCTGTTGGGAGAACTGCTCAGGCTGCTGCTCAAGGCGCTGTTTGGGACGCTGATAGCTTTCCGGATGGCATCGAGGCTTCTCTTTTTAGCGGATTCGTCTTCCGGATCAGGCTTAAAGGTCATGCCGTGGATCTTCGACAGCAGTTCGGAGGACAGGTTGCCGTCTCCTGAATTCTGGATAAGCGTCTGAAGCTCTTTGAGTTCCGCTTCAGAGATGGCTTTATTGAATTGCCTGGTCAATAACTCCCAGATACGTTTTTCAGACATTTGTTTTGGTATTCCTTATAAAGGCTGATCCAAAAAAACGTCGTACCCCTAAAGAAAAAACAATTAATTAATGACGGGGGAAGGAGAATGGCACGGATTGGCTGATCTTTTTCAGGGCGATGCTCATCTGCGCCTCGACGGTTTTTACCGACAGGTTCAGGAGCTCTGCTACTTCACGGTATTTCAGATTCCCCTCTTTTACCAGCAGGAAGATCAGCTTGCATTTAGGTGGCAGGCTATCGATCGCGGCATTGATCTGACGCAGCATTTCAGAGGAGATGAAGATCTGTTCGGGACTGATCTCCAGTTCAATGCAAAAATCATGAAGGTTGTCTTCCGCTGTTTCGGGTCGCGGCTTCCGAAGGTATTTGAATGCCTCGTTACGGGCGCAGGTCAGTAAGTATAATTCCGGATGGATGATCTTTGACAGCAGGTGTTTCTTTTGCCAGATATTGATGAATACGTCGTTGGTGATCTCTTCGGCGGCCTCTTTATTTCCGATGATGGAACAGCAGAGCTTATACAGGCGATAGAAATAGAGCTTATGCAATTCGGTCAGCGCTTCTTCATCGTCCGATGAAGACAGGCGTTCGAAGAGAATATGAGTGGGGTCGGTCGGCATTGCTGAATCTAAAGTACATTTTTTTTGAAAGCAATGCTGCTGCATCCGCTAAAACGCCGGCTTCTCTTCGCATCAAAGCACCAGTTCCATTTGGATATTACAGCGCTCGTAGGGCGAAGGTGGTCCTGCCACTTTGCGGAATCCCAGCTTATGATAAAGATTTATCGCGGGTTTGAGCGCGGTATTACTCTCGAGATAGACGCGGCGTGCGCCGAGTGCCCGGGCCTTATCGATACAGGCCTGGCCGATCAGGAAACCGATGCCCAGTCCCTGTGCCCGGGGGGAGACAGCCATTTTAGCCAGCTCGAAACCGCCGTCGTCCATGGGGATGATGGCGCAGGCTCCAAGGGGCTCGCCTTTATATAAGGCCATAAAGATATGACCGCCCTTGTCAAGGATATACTCCTGGGGATGATCCAGCGCTTTGTAATCACTCTCTTCCATGCGGAAATATTTTGTGATCCACTCTTCATTCAATTGCCGGAAAGCCGGTTGCAGGGAAGGGCTGTAGTTGACGATCTGTACGGCTGCGCTTTCGCGGATCTTTTTTTCTTCCTGTACCCTTCGCAGCAGGCTTTTTTGCTCCAGCAGGAATTCCCATTCCCCGATGGCGCGCCAGAGGTCATGATCCGTTTCCTTCATCGCCTTTTCGATGGCGGTGGTGACGTCGTCGAGCTGCATCTGCATCTTTTCCCGCATGGCCTGGCCGGCCGGGGAAAGAAGCACGAAATTCTTGCGGCCATCGGCTTCCCCCTTTTTCTCGCTGACATATCCCTTGGTTGCCAGCTCTCTTACGATCTGGCTCACGGAAGGATGGGTATGGCCTATTTCTTTGGCGATGTCGGTAATGGATTTCTCTTCCGTCGAAGAGAGGGAGTAAAAAACGGGGAACCATTTAGGTTGAAGATCAACCTGGTAGAGGTCGTAGATGCCTGCCGCCTGTTCGGTCATCTGTTCGCTGAGGCGGCGGAGACGGCTGCCGAGAGCCATTTTTCCTGTGCGTGTGTAGAAGTCCATATGGAAATTACGTAAGTGCTTACATAAATTTACATAGAATTTATTTCTGGGCAAAATTTTATTAGCCGATCCGCGATAGGGCCATTGCGGCGGCGGCCGGTGGAGGTTGGCGGTGAATATTTTTTCCTACCTTACTGACCTAAAAAACAGACGATTCATGCCCGCTCCTTATATCCTTGCCCTGGACCAGGGGACAACCAGCTCGAGAGCCATTCTTTTTGACAAGAGTGGTCATATTCAGCAGATAGCGCAACATGAATTCCGGCAGTTCTATCCCCAGCCGGGCTGGGTGGAACATGATGCAGAGGAGATCTGGTCATCCCAGTACAGTGTGCTGGCTGAGGTGCTGGCCAAGAACAACAGTACGACGCGGGACGTCGCGGCCATTGGCATCACCAATCAGCGGGAGACGGTTATCGTCTGGGACAGGAAGAGCGGCCGGCCCATCCACCCCGCCATCGTCTGGCAGGACAGGCGCACTGCCGCCTGGTGTGATCAGCTAAAAGGGAGGGGCATTCCGGGATGATCCAGCAGCGAACGGGGCTGGTCATCGACGCCTATTTCTCCGCTACCAAGCTGAAATGGATCCTCGACCAGGTGCCGGGTGCAAGAGGCCGGGCGGACAAGGGCGAGTTGGCGGCGGGTACGGTCGACAGCTGGCTGGTCTGGAAGCTGACGGCGGGCAGGCTGCATATTACCGACAGTACCAACGCCTCACGAACGCTTCTTTTCAATATCCACACCCGGCAATGGGACCCGGAGCTGCTGCGTCTTTTTGACATCCCGGCTTCGGTCTTACCCGAAGTGCGTCAGTCCAGTGAAGTGTATGGTCATACGGCCAGTATCATGGCCCCCGACTCTGTGGGCATACCCATAGCGGGCATAGCAGGGGATCAGCAGGCCGCCTTATTCGGGCAGCTCTGTACACAACCCGGCATGGTAAAGAATACCTATGGCACGGGCTGTTTCCTGCTCATGCACACCGGCACGGATGCCGTACATTCCCGCAACAACCTGGTTACGACCATTGCCTGGACACTCAAGGGCAAAACGGAATATGCGCTCGAAGGCAGCATCTTCATCGCCGGTGCGGTTGTGCAGTGGCTGCGCGACGGCTTACACTTTATCCGCAGCTCGGCAGAGGTGGAGGCGCTGGCTGCAAGTGTCAGCAGCACAGATGGTGTCTATATGGTGCCGGCATTTGCGGGGCTGGGCGCCCCTCACTGGAACCAGTATGCGCGGGGCAGTCTCTTTGGCATGACACGCGGCACGACGCAGGCCCACATAGCCCGGGCCGCGCTGGACAGCATTGCCTATCAGACCTATGATGTGCTGAAGGCAATGGAAGCGGACAGCGGCATTATCCTGAAGGAGCTGCGTGTGGACGGCGGGGCCACGGCAAATGATGCGCTGATGCAATTTCAGTCCGACATATTGGGGGTGCCTGTGGTCCGCCCTACGGTGACCGAGACTACGGCGCTTGGTGCGGCGTACCTGGCGGGACTGGGTACAGGGTATTGGTCTTCGGTGGAGGACATACAGGAGCAGTGGGAGGTCGACAGGCGTTTCGACCCCGCTATGCGGGAGGATCAGGCGAAGGAATTGTTAAAGGGGTGGCAGCGCGCGGTGAAGGCGGCTATTACGTGGGCGGACGAACCATAAAGACAAATTATGACACGACAAAATATGATCGGCGCTCTCGAAGCCAAAGGTCCGGCTTTATGGGATATATGCATTATAGGTGGCGGCGCAACGGGTCTTGGAGTGGCGGTGGATGCGGCTTCGAGGGGTTTCAGCACCCTGTTGCTGGAGCGTTACGATTTTGCAAAGGGCACCTCTTCGCGCGCAACGAAGCTCGTGCATGGTGGTGTCAGATATTTGCAGCAGGGCAATATCAAGCTCGTGACGGAGGCCCTGCACGAACGCGGCATCCTCCGCAAAAATGCGCCTCACCTCGTAAAGAACATGTCATTCATCGTCCCCAATTATAAATGGTGGGAAGGTCCTTTCTATGGCATCGGATTAAAAGTTTATGACTGGATGGCAGGTAGTTTGGGTTTGGGCAAGTCGCGCCTGCTGTCCCGGGAGGAAACGCTGGACCTGGCTCCCACCCTCGACGGAGAAGGGCTACGCGGCGGCGTATTATATCATGACGGCCAGTTCGATGATGCAAGGCTGGCTATTCATCTCGCGATGACGGCGGCAGGCCAGGGTGCGGTGCTGCTCAATTACTGCCGGGTCGACAGCCTGGTAAAAGAGGGCGCTAAGGTGGCCGGTGTAGTGGCAACGGACGGGATCAGTGGAAAAAAACATACGATCAACGCCCGGGTTGTCATCAATGCAACGGGAGTCTTACGGACAGCATTCTGCGGATGGATGATGCGCGCAGCGAACCCATCATTGCTCCCAGTCAGGGTGTGCACATCATGCTCGACAAGGATTTTCTGCCGGGTGATGCGGCGATACTTGTTCCGCATACCGACGATGGCCGGGTATTGTTTGCCGTCCCGTGGCATGATAAGATCATCATCGGTACGACGGATACGCCGGTAGACTCGGTGGATATCGAGCCCCGCGCTTTGCCGGAGGAGGTCGACTTTATTCTGAAACAGATAGGGCGTTATCTTCGAAGGGTGCCACAGCCTTCAGAGATCCGCAGCGTGTATGCGGGCTTGCGGCCATTGGTAAAAAGCAGCAGTAAAAAGACGGCCGAATTATCGAGGGATCATCTCATCCTTGTTGCGGACTCGGGTCTGATCACGATAACCGGCGGCAAGTGGACGACTTACAGGAGGATGGCGGAGGATACGGTGAATATGGCTATTGAAAAGGCCGGGTTGCCGAAGAGGGAGTGTATTACGGCTGATCTGCCGATACACGGGTCGCCGAACGCTGCGGCATCCAGTGGCGCCGGAACATCCGGGGGTGCTGCGGCATCCGGTCGCTTCGCCGCAAGCGATGCGGCGTGGAATCAGCCGCTCGATTATTATGGCACTGACAAGGCTGCCGTCCTTGCTCTCGTCGATGCACACCCGCTGTTGGGGGAAAAGCTCCACCATCGCCTCCCCTATTTCCGTGCGGAGATAGTATGGGCAGCAAGAGAAGAGCTTGCCATGACCGTGGACGATGCGCTGAGGCCGGCGGACGAGGTCACTGCTGCTGGATGCGCAGGCGGCAATCGATGCGGCTCCGCTGGTGGCAGCGCTGCTCGCGGAAGAATTGGGGCGGGACTGCGCCTGGCAGGATCGGCAGGTAGAAGAGTTTAATGAAATAGCGAAGGGTTATCTGGTACAGGCAGCTTCGGCCAGCAAGGTATAAAAAACATAAACCTATATATTATGACGCCATTCTTCGGCGAATTTATCGGTACAGGTCTGATCATCTATTTGGGGCAGGGTGTGGTCAGTAATGTGGTGCTGGAAAAAACAAAGGGCAACAACAGCGGGTGGATCGTCATTAGTTTTGGCTGGGCGATGGCTGTTTTTGTAGGCGTATACTGTTCGGCTGCTTCGAGCAAGGCCCATCTCAACCCTGCCATAACGCTGGCCTTTGCGGTACAGGGGACCTTTCCCTGGAAGCAGTCCCGATCTATATCTGCGCCCAGCTCCTGGGGGCGATGACAGGCTCGCTGTTGGCCTGGTTAAGCTTCCGGCCTCATTTACAGCTACGTCCGATGCGAATACCAAGCTGGCCGTCTTTGTACGGGTCCTGCGATACGAAACTACCGGGAAAATCTGCTTACAGAGCTCATTGCGACTTTCGTACTGATGCTTGGCGTGTTATTTATTGCAAAACCATTCAGCACACTGGGGGCACTGGATGCGTTGCCTGTAAGCCTGCTGGTATTGGGCATCGGGCTGGGACCGGGCGGCCCTACGGGTTATGCGATAAACCCTGCCCGTGATCTCGGTCCGCGGATCATGTATGCTCTCCTTCCGGTGCCGGGTAAACGGGATGCGGACTGGACTTATGCCTGGATACCCGTATTAGGTCCCATACTGGGCAGCTTGCTGGCGGTGTTGGTTTTTAAAGTGTTGCAGGGATAAGTTGCGTGACAAGGCGCTGGGGGTAAGGCGCTGGGATGAAAGACGCTGGGGGATAAGACGCTCGCATAAGACGCTCGGATAAGACGCTGGGATAAAAAAAATCCCCGCTAAAAGCAGGGATGACTAATCAAATTCCTAGCCAAAATTATTCTTCTCATTCGTCTGTATATACGAAAAAGGTACGGTTTGGTTTTCACAGGATTAATTTTTCTTTAAACTTCTCTTACCAGATCATTGGAATACGGCTATCCCCTAATACGGCTATCCCCCGAATACGGCTATCCCCCCTTGTGAGCCTGCAGCAGCAGTGTGCCCGCCTCCAGGAATCTTTCCAGGTCGCGCCATCGCTGTATTAAATTCCCCCTTTCCTCCGGATCACTAAACTCTGTGTTGTCCGTGGTCAGGCAGGTCTCTACCATTGCCCATAGGGTATGCCGGCATTCGTGTAACCGGTAGTCTTCAAAAAACTGTGCGATCACTCCCATCGGATCCCGCTTTTCGTCGTCCCGGAGCAGCAGAACCCTGTCGTACAGCTCTTTCTTGTCCAGATACTGTGACATAAAAAATAGTTTAAATATTAAGATTTTAATCGTGCCCGGTCAATCGGAGTCGATCAGGATCAAAACGGACACTTCACTTATCCGTGGGAGTAATGCGGGAAAAAGGAAAATCAAAAATACTAAAAATCAGATAACGGATAAAATAATAGTGCATGCCTTTTCGATCTCTTCCTTACCGATGGTCAGCGGTGGGGCGATACGCATACACTGCGGAGCAAACAGGAACCAATCTGTGAGCAATCCCTTCGTGATGCAGGCGTCGATGATACGTCGGTTCTGTTCAAAGCTTTCGAACTCAACGGCGATGAGTAAACCGGCGCTGCGTACTTGCCGGATGGAGGGGTGAACCAGCAAACGATGGAAGAGCTGCTCTTTTTCGTCAACCTCTTTCATCCGGTTCTCTTCCAGTAATACCTCGAGGGATGCCAGGCCTGCGGCGCAGCAAAGGGGATGTCCGCCAAATGTAGTGATATGCCCGAGTACCGGAGTCTCTGTCAGCGTTTGCATTGTTGCCCGGTCGGAGATAAAGGCGCCCATCGGCAGACCACCCCCGAGGGCTTTCCCCAGCAGCAGGATATCCGGCACCACGTCATAACGCGTAAACCCCCAAAGACTGCCAGTCCTGCCAAAACCTACCTGGATCTCATCGAGGACCAATAATGTTCCGGTCTGATCGCAACGCTGTCTCAGCAGCTGCATCCATTCCCTGTCGGGAGCATATACCCCTCTTTCGGCCTGGACGGTCTCGGCTATTACGCAGGCCGTCCGATCCGTTATGGCTTCCAGCGCAGCAGGCCTGTTGTAGTCTATGTGCCGGATACCGGCAGCAGCGGCCGGAAGGCATTGCGCCAGTATTCGTCGCCGATAATGCTCAGCGCACCCTGGGTACTGCCATGATAGGACTGATTGAACGCTACTATTTCGGTACGACCCGTCAGGCGTTTGGACAGCTTCATCGCCCCTTCGGTCGCCTCCGCTCCGCTGTTGGTAAAATACACCGAGTTCAGAGAGGGGGGAAGATGGGTTGCCAGTAAGGCAGCATATTGGACCTGTGGTGACTGTACAAGCTCACCATAGACCAGGAGGTGCAGATAGCGGTCGGCCTGATCCTTTATGGCCTCTACAATCCGGGGATGCCGATGTCCGGTGTTACACACACTGATCCCGCCGATGAGGTCCAGATACGCTTTGCCCGCAGGATCGTATAAATACAGTCCTTCCGCTTTTGTTATTTCCAGGGCAAGGGGGCTGGGCGAAGTTTGCGCAACATGACGCAGGAACAAACGTTGATTTTCAGTATTCATGGAAGTGCAAAGTAAAATTATTTTTTTAGCGATTTTTTGCCGAAATTCCACTACGAACAAAAAACTCCTGATATGGCTATCATACTACCGGTCGAAGGACATACTCCCGAATTTGGAAAAGATTGTTTTATTGCTCCAAATGCCACTATCGTAGGCAAGGTGAAGATGGGTGACAAATGCAGCGTTTGGTTCAATGCAGTCGTAAGAGGCGATGTTAACAGCATCACCATCGGCAACAAAGTAAATATCCAGGATGGCGTGATCATTCACGGTACCTATCAAAAGACAAGCGTCACTATCGGCAACGAAGTATCCATCGGACACAACGCGATCATCCACGGCTGCACGCTCAGCGACAAGGTGCTGGTCGGCATGGGCGCGATCATCATGGACAATGTCGAAGTAGGCAAGAACTCCATCATCGCCGCCGGAGCAGTGGTGACAGAGGGGACAAAGATCGAATCGGGAACCATTTATGGTGGTGTACCTGCTAAAAAGATCAAGGACATCCCCGCCGACCTTATTTCCGGCCAGATCGAGCGGATCGCCAATCATTACTGTATCTATGCCGGCTGGTTCAAAGACGTGAATGAGGCGCCTCAGCCCGAACTGCACCGCTAAAACCGGAAAGGGCATCAAATGTCCGGGCATCGGATACCTACCCAGTTACCACGAAAGATCAAAAGGGGAGTCTGAAAGACGCTTTAGCAGGTTAATTTACCGGGACCCACTTGCAAATTCAGGATAATATTTGTAGGTTTAATAGCGTTATAATGACGTCCCATGAAACCGACCACGACTAATTTGATGAAACGACCCAAGACCATAACCCTCTTCTTTTTCCTGGCTATTTTATTGACCGGTAATTCTTCATGCGGGTGGATGCACAGCATGTTCGGGCCGAATATGGCTGCCCCAGTGATGGGAAGAATGTAGGGGCGGAAAGGATACTGAGCGGAGAGAAGGTCCCAAAGTCACCAAAGTTCAAGGCATAGGCGTACAAATCCTAATATAAACGATAAAATCCCTACTCTATGAGCCCTTTAACTCTACGTACTGATTTCGGCTGTACGGAAGCCGTTATCGACGATGACTGCGGTCTGAAGCGCTTCTATGAAGTCGCCAACATTCTCTCCGATGACCTTGACATCAAGTTCACACAAAAGACCGATGATTTCGATTCCCTGATGTGGGACTTTCTTTACAAGGGCATATCCTGACCCTTCATTACAATATTTACACGGGCATCTCGATCTATCCCCGCAAATTCCGGGAAGCTCCCCGGAAGGATAATGACGCTGTGGTAGAGGTCGCGAAATTCCTGGAAAGCAAATTATTGATCAATACGGCCAAACGATATATGTCCTAAGGCTGAAGAGTAGATCGTTCTAACGAATGTTTGCTGAATATTTGCAAAGGCCTGCTTAACAGCGGGCCTTATTTTTGCCTATATTGCCATAAATCGACTGCATGGTTTCATTCAAACGCCTCAGCCATTCTATACCAAGCTGGCAATGGTATTGATCAGC
This sequence comes from Carex parvula, assembly GCA_025461045.1. NCBI lineage: Eukaryota > Viridiplantae > Streptophyta > Magnoliopsida > Poales > Cyperaceae > Carex > Carex parvula. Next base: position 8,699 of record JAJGRW010002209.1, on the reverse strand, counting down.
CTTATCGCGCTGTTCTATATCGCTATCTGGGGCAAGACCTTTCTGGCACCACTTCTGTTCGCCCTCCTGTTCTCGGTCCTTCTTTTACCCGTGGCAAACTTTATAGAGAAAAGATTCCGCTTTCCGCGTAGTCTGGCTTCCCTTGTATCCGTATTGCTGCTCGTCAGCGCGCTGGTCGGTCTTTTTTATCTCGTGGGCGCGCAGGTCAGCAACCTGGCCGATGACTGGCCCCAGTTCAAGCAACAGGTACTGACCTCGGTCAACAATCTGCAGCAATGGATCTCGATGAAATTTCATGTTCGGATCAAACAGCAAAATAATTATGTCAACAATGCCGCCTCGAAGCTGATGGAAACCGGCTCGTCGATGATCGGGGATGCGCTGGTCTCCTTATCCTCTCTTGTACTCTTCCTTGTGTTCATCATGATCGACACCTTCTTCCTGCTTATTACAGGAGGCTTATCGTACGCTTTCTCATAGCCGTCTTCAAAGAAGAGAACTCTGTCATCGTCTATGACATCATCGCACAGATCCAGACAAGGATCCGTCAATATATTCTGGGTCTCCTGCTCGAGATGGTCATCGTGGCGGCCGCTACCTGTCTGGCCTTGTGGATCCTTGGGGTCAAGTATGCGATACTGCTGGGACTGCTTACGGGTCTGTTCAATATCATTCCCTATATCGGCATTTTTACTGCGACGCTGCTTAGTACGCTGGTGACGTTTGCGACTGCGGGAGCAACAAAACTACTATTGGTTATCTGTACCATATTAGGCATTCATCTTATCGACTCCATGTCCTGCTGCCCGTTATTGTCGGCTCGAAAGTCCGGGTTAACGCATTGATCACCGTACTGGCGGTCATCATCGGGGAAGCTGTCTGGGGGATACCGGGAACCTTTCTCGCCCTGCCAGTCATTGCATAGCCAAGATCATCTTTGATCGTGTCGATAGTCTTAAGCCCTGGGGGATGTTGTTCGGAGACGAGCGCGATGAGAGGCAACCTGAGCCTTTGAAAGAAGAGATAAAGGAGCAGGGACATGATGTGACGAATGCGCCTGAGGTAAAGAAATAAGCTCGATGAGCAGAATAGCAGCCAGCAGGCCCGCCATATTTTGCGACATGGAAGTATAACAGCCGGTAACCTTCAGCAGATCGCCAAAACTATAAAGGTGGAAATTTGTCATGGAAGATACTTCCAGGTATTTATAAACAGCACCGATCACCAATGTCATCGTGCTGAGGATGATCAGCGAATATTTCCTTCTTATACGGAGCAACACATACAAACGACATAGATTGAAATTGCTATGAGGAAACTCATCCCCACATGAGCGGAGAAATGTAAGATCTTCTCATGGTCGGACAGGGAATCAGGGAAGATAATCCCAAAACAAACAATACCTGCTAAAAGCATTCCTTTTACCAATCGTCCGGAGCTTTTATTCGCTTGTATAGATACTATTCTCACAACAATACATTTTAAAATACCGTTAAACGAAACTCATGCCAAAACCTGCCATAAAATAAGGGAAGGTAAAGAAAGACTAATAATTATTTTCTTCGATCGAACCCAATATGGAACAATAGCTTATGTATCTGTCTCCCGCTATCTTGCCTTCGCGTACGGCTTCCTTTACCAGGCAGCCGGGCTCTTCGAGGTGCAGGCAGTTGTTAAACTGGCATTGGCCTGCAAGGGCACGCATTTCGGGGAAATAACCGGACAATTCCTGTCGCGGGATATCGAAAAGACCGAACTCGCGCATGCCCGGTGTATCGATGATCTGGCCAGGGTTTGGGATGGGGGCCCGGCGACGGGGGCGAGTTGGGCCGATGTGGTTGAAGCAGAGCCTCCGGCGATGGGAGCGAGTTGCGCCGATGCGGTTGAAGCAGAGCCTCCGGCGATGGGAGCGAGTTGGGTGGCGGGCAGATCAAACATCTCCGCAAAAGTGGTGGTGTGGATGCCTTTGCCGCTCCATCCGCTGACACCCTGTGTCTTGAGGCGCAGGGCCGGGAAAAGAGGCATTAGAAAAGAGGACTTCCCCACACCGGAATGGCCGCTGAGAAGGCTGATCTTACCTGCCAGCAGCTGTTTTACTTCATCCAGCCCTTCCCCGGTGTGGACGCTCAGCCGGATAAGGCGATACCCCACTGCCTCATACATCTCCTTCCAGGCAGCGAATTTGTCTTCTTCCTTTTTACGGTAAAGATCGCTTTTGTTGAACAGCAGGACGGCCGGAACATGATATGCTTCGCAGGTGACGAGCCAGCGATCGATAAAGCCCTGGGAGGTCCGGGGCTCCTTTAATGTAACGACCAGCAGCGACTGATCGATATTGGCCGCTACGATATGATGATGCATCCGGTGAGAGGGCGACTGGCGGTTGATATAATTCCTACGGTCGTGTATCTCTGTTATGATGGCGGTCTTTTCCTCTTCGTTCTCCTTTTCCAATCCGACCTCATCTCCTACGGCAAGCGGATTGGTGGATGTGATGTCATCGAGCTTGAACAAACCTTTGAGCCGGGCATTCCACACCTCGCCTTCCGATGTCTTTATGACATACCAGCTGCCGGTAGATTTGTATACTTTTCCTGTCATGGCGTGAAGATACGGCTAGTTTGGATTTAGTGATTTTCTTTAAATTTTCAATTTTACAATAAATTGAATTACAAATAGTTAAAAATATTTTTCGTACAAATCAAAGATTTAACCTTAGATTTGTACAAAGCTTAGGCTGTGATAAATCGCACCATACTACAAAAATTCAGGGAGTATAACAAATACTACCAGATAATTAATATCACAGGTCCGCGCCAAAGCGGAAAGAGCACTTTTATTCAGAACGTAGCAAAAAAATTCCCTTATGTCAATCTCGAATCTCCCGATGAACGCGAGTTTGCTATTTCAGACCCTAAAAACTTCTTACAGCGATTTCCCAAAGGCGCAATCATAGATGAAGTACAATATGCGCCGGAACTGTTCTCCTATATTCAGGTTCTGACAGATGCCGATAAGAAGCTGAAGTATTATCTCACGGGATCTCAGAATTTTTTGATGCAGGAAAAAATAAGCCAATCTCTTGCAGGCAGAACAGGAATATTGACTCTCCTTCCATTCTCTTATGCTGAATTAGCAAAAGCAAAAATAGCCTTTTCTGATAATCTATACCAGCAACAGCTCACGGGCTTTTACCCAAGAATATATGACAGAAATATCCCACCAAAGGAATTCTACCGAAACTATGTCAATACTTATCTTGAAAGAGACGTGCAAGGACTTATACAAGCATCTAACCTGTTACAATTTAATCGGTTCATCTCATTAGTAGCCGGCAGGGCTGGTCAGATCGTCAACTTTCAGTCTTTGGCAAGTGATACGGGCGTATCGGTACCGACTATTCAGACCTGGCTCCGTATCCTGGAAAAGAGCTATGTTATTTTTCTTTTACCCCCTTTTCATAACAACTTCAACAAACGCATTACCAAGTCACCGAAACTATATCTTTATGATACCGGTCTGCTTTGTTATTTATTGAATATAAGCAGCCCTGATCAGCTCGCCATTCACTTTGCCAAAGGCGCAATCTTTGAAAATTATGTATTGGCAGAATTATTAAAAACCAGGTTTAATAAAGGTCTGGAAGCGAATATGTACTTCTGGAAGGACAATCACGACAAGAAATAGATTGTCTTGTGGACAACGGAGGTAATCCGTTGGCTATAGAGATCAAAAGTGCCGCGACCTTTACTCCGTCATTTTTAGAGAATATTGACTATTGGAAACAGCTCAGTCCAGCCAATAAAAACCGGGGCGCTTGTTTATGGTGGAGAGCAATCTTATAACCGGAAAGATATCCAGGTAATTGCCTGGAACAAACTGGACAGGTTATCCGTAGTGTGAGGGACCGGCGGCCTGTGCCGGGTCGAAGTGTAAAGGTGTCGTGAGCCTGCCTGCTACGGGAATTTCCGCAGAACCGTCCACCTCAGCACCAGCTCCAGCAGGAGAAAAAGCGCCGCAGCCAGCGCAAAGGGAAAGAATTGCTCGGAGTAACGGCGCAGGGTCGAGGTTTCTATCTTAGACTTCTCGAGCTGGTCGATCTCACTATAGATCTTCTTCAGGCTCTCGTTGTCCTTGGCCCGATAGTAGCGGCCTCCGGTCTCGGTGGCTATCTGGGTCAGCAGCTTCTCATCGATGTTGACCTTTTCCTTTTGGTATACGACACCGCCGGGGGTCTGGACAGGCACCGGAGCATATCCCTCTGTCCCCATACCGACCGTATAGACTTTGACGCCGATGGATTTGGCAATCTCTTTTGCGGTGTTGGGATCGATAAGTCCGCCGTTGTTCTCTCCGTCGGTCAGCAGGATGATGACCTTACTTTTTGAAGGAGAGCCCTTCAGACGGTCGACACCCGTCGCGAGGCCTGATCCGATGGCGGTGCCGTCTTCGAGCAGGCCGCTCTGTACATTGAACAATTGCGTTTTAAGGACGGTACGATCGGTGGTCAGCGGGCACATGGTAAAACTCTCGCCGGAGAAAATGACCAGCCCGATGCGATCGGTTGGGCGGTTGTCGATGAATTCGGCGGCGACGTTCTTGGCAGCTTCCATGCGGTTGGGCGTGAAATCCTGGGCCAGCATACTACCGCTGATATCGAGGCAAAGCACGATGTCGATGCCTTCACCCGTCACCAGCTGTTCGTCATTGCGGGTCTGTGGCCGCGCAAGGGCAAAGATGATACAACAGATCGCCAGCAGGCGAAAGACAAAGGGCAGCGGACGAAGCATATTCCTCCAGGATCGGACATTGCCAAACTGCCTTGCGGAAGACACCAGCACCGTAGCCTGCCCCTCACCCGACTTTTTCAGCTCCCAGTAAATGAGAAGCGGCAGGATCGCGAGGAGCCCGAAGAAGGATGGCTGGCTGAAATAAATATGTTGATACCAATCGTACAGCACGTATTACTTAATTAATTTTTTGTTGTTGGGTTTGCTCCGCTGCTCCTTTTGATTGCGAGCTTTTCGCTGCCTGCGCCGCTGCCGCTGCACTAGCCGCTGCCGCACGCTCTGCGCTGGCCGCCGTGCCTTCAAGGACCTCGACGGAGTTGCGGATCACCCGGAAATGCTGTTCGTTGTCGGCAGCCTCCGGCTCATATTTCGCAAACTTCACAAAGTCACTCATCCGCAAGGTCTCTGCCAGTGCCGAGAACTGTTCTGCCGGCAGCTGCAGCTGTCGTAGCTCGCGGATCAGCTCTTCGCTGGTCTCGGCAAGGCTGGAGATCTTCAGCCGCCGCAGCAGGTATACCCGGAATATTTCCCCGAGCCGGCTATAATACACCTTTACCGAACCCTTCTCCGGCAAATGCGCCTGCTCCAGCTCCTTCAGCTCAGACAGGGCCTCCTCATAAGGTGAAAGTCTCCGAGTCTGCAGGACAGCCGTCAGTTTCTTCAGGACCTTCTTTTTGCGGATCAGCCAAACGACAAGGGCCAGGCAGATCAGCGCCACAGCCGCCACGATCCAGACGATCCAACGGGCATAAGGGTTCGGAACCTCGATGATCTCCTTTATGTCGTGATAATCCTTTGAAGGATCGATCTTCGTATACCCTATATCGATCCGGATGGAATCCGTAAAATAGTTCTTATTCCCCTCAGTAAAGACCAGGCGCGGAATAGCATAGGCCCCCGAATCAAAACTCGTCACGGTCATATATTGCCGATAGGACCTGCCGTCGCTGTTCACCGTCGAATCGACATGGCCTTTTTCAACGAACTCAAAATGCGGCAGGCTGTCCAGATCGGGCCAGACAAGCGTAACATTACCGGGGACAGTGGCTTCCAGCATAAGATGGATCGGCTCTCCGATGAGAATTTTCTGCTTGTCCACCGTAGCCTTCAGGATGGGGGCAGGGGCAGCCGGGGAATGCCTTTTCTGTGCAGGAAGCACCAGGGCGGGCAACAGGCATACAACTACGGCAATGGTATATACTATTCTTCTTCTCATGAACTATCCCGGCCGGTGACGTCCGACGAAAAAACGCTGTAAGACCTTTACGTAATCTTCGTCCGTACGCAGATGCAGGAGGTCGCAGCCGGCCTTTTGGAAAATGCTTTTACATAACTCCGTCTGGTTAAAAAAAGATTGTTGGTAACTCGTGCGGACCAGGTAATCATTGGTGTCAACCCATCTGCGGCCGCCGGTTTCTGCGTCCTCGGCGTCGATCATCCCGATGGCTGGCAGCTGCATATCCATTTATCATATATTTTGATGCCAATGAGGTCGTGTTTTTTCCTCCAACTTTCAACGCGTCCTCAAAGCCATTGTCGTCCAAAAAGTCGCTCAGCATAAACACAATGCCTTTCTGCCGGGCCGAGCGGTTGAGGAAACGGATCGCTTCGCCAAGATGGGTACCTTTTCGTTTGGGCTCCATGGTCAGCAGCTGCCGAACGATATACAGAACATGCTCCCTACCCTTTTTCGGAGGGATATAGGCCTCTATCCTGTCACTAAAGAAGATGACCCCGACCTTATCGTTGTTGTTGATAGCGGAAAAGGCAAGGACGGCGCAAAGCTCGGTAATGATATCTTTTTTCCGGGCGTGTACGGTGCCAAACAAAGAGCTGGCACTGACGTCCACGAGCAGCATCACCGTCAATTCCCGTTCTTCCTCGAAGAGTTTGCTGAACGGATGATTAAAACGCGCCGATACATTCCAGTCGATGAAACGGATATCGTCACCGGCAGCGTATTCCCGTACTTCCCGAAAGCTCATGCCTCTTCCCTTGAAAGCGCTGTGATATTCTCCGGTAAAAAGATGGCGAGTGAGCCTTTTACTCTTTATTTCCAGCTCCCTCACTTTCTTCAATATTTCGGCAGTAGTGAGCATGCTCGGCGTTATTATGGTATAGGTATGACTTTCAGTACTTCGTCTATTATATGCTCGACGTTGACACTTTCCGCTTCGGCCTCATAGGTCAGCCCGATGCGATGGCGCAGGACATCTTTGGAAATGGAGCGAACGTCCTCCGGTATGACATAACCGCGCTTGTTCAAAAAGGCGTTGGCCTTCGCTGCCAGCGCCAGGTTGATGCTTGCTCTTGGACTGCCGCCGTATGCGATGAGAGGCTTCAGCTTTTCCAGCTTATACTTTTCCGGCGTGCGGGTAGCAAATACGATGTCAAGAATATAATGTTCAACTTTTTCGTCCATATAGATCTGGCGGGCCAGCTCTTTGGCCTGTGTAATCTCCTGCATGGATACCACCTGCTCCACCTGTGCGGACTGAAGGCCCTGTACATTCTGACGGATGATCAGCTGCTCTTCCTGTTTGGTGGGATAGTCCACGATGACCTTCATGATAAACCGGTCCTGCTGCGCTTCCGGCAAGGGATAGGTACCTTCCTGCTCGAGCGGGTTTTGTGTCGCCAGTACAAGGAAGGGGTCTTCCAGCTTGTGACTGGTGTCTCCAAGGGTCACTTGTCTTTCCTGCATGGCTTCGAGAAGGGCGCTCTGTACTTTGGCAGGAGCGCGATTGATCTCATCGGCCAGGACAAAGTTCGCGAAGATGGGTCCTTTGCGTACGACAAATTCATGTTTCTGCTGATTGTAGATCATCGTTCCGATGACGTCAGCAGGTAAAAGGTCGGGCGTAAATTGGATCCGGCTGAACTTCCCGTGAATGGCCTGAGCCAGAGATTTGATACTCAATGTTTTGGCAAGACCGGGGACTCCTTCCAGGAGAATGTGGCCATTACTCAGTAAGCCTATGAGCAAGCGGTCGAGCATATGATGCTGGCCGATGATGACACGGCCTACCTCGTCCCGCAGACGATCGATAAAGGCTGACTGGTATTGGATCTTTGTGTTTAACTGTCTGATATCTTCTGCTGTATAAAGCATAATGTGTTTCTATAGTGGCTCGAAAATAAGGATTTTTAACCGGCAAGTAGCTTGCCAATTTTTATGGTTTGTCCGAATGCCAAATTTAATATGAATTTAATTGAATATATAAGCAATAATTATCCCTTTTGAGAGTTTAAACCTGGAGGCGTTGATGCCTTCCAACCGTTACCACCGTGAGAATGTTCGCAAAACCGACGATATTCCTTTTTATAGCCGCAACACTGGCAACCAGCTGTTCCAACAAAGGAGCAACGAAGAAGAATATCGATCTGCTCACGACAACTCCCTGGAAATATGAGATGGCAGGATTTGGTTCGGGTGATGACGGCAATTTTGATGCCCTTATCCCACCATCGCGGGCAGTGAAAAAGATAATACCATTATTTTTCGGAAAGACGGGACCGGTATATCCAACAAACTTCGAGAAACAAAGATAGTTTTCCGTTATGTGGGCTCTTCAAAACAATGACAGCACCATTTATTTCCAGGATCAGTATTATAAGATAAGGGTGCTTAGTAAACATCGCCTCGAGATCTATGCGGATCAGCGGCTCGGCGGGTCGAGCACGCGATATACGATAGTGCTCAGGCATTGAGTGATGCGAGCGCGGGTGCCGGATCCTACGACAAGTACTTCCCGACGATAGGCACTCTCCTCCCGACCCCAAACGCCTTACAGCTAACCCTGATTATCGGACAGAACTGGTTCCTCTTATATTCACTCATGTTTACCAGGCGCAGGATACGTTTCACCACGGCCTCGTCGATCCCCATGGCGACTATCTCTCTCGGTC